>CABFOS010141625.1:20177-32735 GCA_900660315.1 Diretmoides pauciradiatus
AGAGAGGGGGGGAAAAAGGGGGGGGGGGGGAATTAAAAGAAAGAGATTGAAGATAATTTAAAAAAATTCTCCTATTAAACTCTGTTGCAGCTGTGCTGAAAATATCTCGACAATGATAGGAATATAAAACATACACCGGCAATCAAAAAGATGGACCCAGATCTGTTTATGGCTGAGAGAATGATGAAAGGAAAGAGAAATGGGAGGTGGAGAGACAGGAGTGAGTGAGTGAGTGAGTGAGTGAGTCTTACATGGCAGCTCCAGGCCGGTGTGTCCTGCGGTGGTGCGGGAAGAGGGGGGAGAGTGTCGACCATCAACCATGTCCAGCTCCGAACACTGGGCCTCTCCGTGGATCACAGCCAGTCCTAACCGCAGCCTCTCAGCATATGACTGAGCTCTAAGACACACACACACACACACACAGATCAAAGAAACTGACAGATACACAAACAAATATATAGCCAAAAGAAAGCAGAATGTCCAGAAAGTTGAACATACACAAACAGCAAACACAACTAGATCACAGCACACAGGAGAGAGAACAGCAACAACAGCAGAAAGTGCGACTGGAGAAGATGAATACTTGCAAGTCCTGCATGTCCCAGGCTTGTTGTTACCTCTTGGCAGCCGCTGGGGACTTTGCAACAATTACAGCATTCCTGTAGTCTGGGATCTGGGGGAAGGAGAAACACCATTTTAGAAGCTGGACTGCAGAGCTGAACTTTGATCTTTCAACTGGATTTCACAGAAGGGTTTAGGTTTGACTTGAACACAGTTTGAAGAGACATTCTCAGAAAGACAGGGTACAACGCCATTCTTTGCTACAGACACTGTGCCTGTTTGACAACAAAAAGGGCACAATGCTGCAGTGTGTGTACAGAGCAACGCAGCCTTGCCTCCTCCTGGATGTACTGGATGAGGAAGGGGGAGGCCCTCAGGTTGTCGACGGGGAAGTTGAAGAAGCCCTGGATCTCCTTCTGATGGAGGTCCATGGTGATGATGTGAGTTAGCCCTGCGGCAACAAGGAAAGGAAACATCAAGCTTCATTAGGGCTTCCACGAAAAGCTCTCGACCAATTAAAATAGAAAACACATTGCATTCTTTGCAAAAGGGATGAATGAGATTATCAGTAAACCGCTGATGTGGTACGTCAAGACAAAATCCCACCACTACAGTTGCAAGAAAATGTTTGTGAACCCTTTTGAATTATCTCCATTGTTGTATAAAATGCTCCTAAAATATGGCCTGATCTTCACCCGAGTCATAAAGTAGATACAGTCTGATTTAACAAACAACACGGTAAACATGTGCATGATTTATTGAAGTTATTGTTTGAATGTTGACAGCTTGGAGTGGAAAAGGTGAACCATGAGAGTGAATAACAGGTGGCACCTCCGTTAGCAGCATCATCAACCCTCCTGTGGTTGCTGATCAGACCGGTTAGGTGAGGTGTTTAGGACCATAATGATTCCTCCACCATGCTCCAAGGTTGGTCTGAGGTTTTGCTGTTGGTATGCAGTTTGTTCTCCTTCTGCAAAAATAGCATTGAGCCCTTTTGCCAAAAAGATTGTATCTCATCTGTCCCCAGAACATTGTTCCAGAGGCTTTGTGGGACATCCGGGCAAACTGGACACAGGCAACAATGTGTTTCTTTTGGGGAGAGCAGGCTCAAAGTTGGTAACCAAACTTGGAGGTTTTTAGATGACGGGTCACCTCTAACACACCTGAATGTCATCTCACGGATTGGATCACCTGACTTCAATTACCCCCTATCACATTTTTTCATTATCCTACAAGTTCACATACTTTTCCCAGTTCAGGCTGTTCATGTAAAGTCATTTTTGTGTGTTCTTTGTTAAATGTGTTTATTTTTATGGACACCAGACCATATTTTAGCAGCCATTTATACAGGAATGCAGGGAAAGGGTTCATAAATCTGTATACATATTAAACACATTCATAGTCAGTACACTACAACACACAACCCGTACCAGCTTTGGCTAGCATGGAGGCTAGCAGCTTGCAGACAATGGATCCCCTCTTCCTCATCTTGGACTGCTTGCTGTAAGGGAAGTAGGGGATGACCCCGATGATGTTCTTGGCACAGGAGGTCTTCAGAGCGTAGGCCATGACCAGCAGCTCCATGATGGCCGTGTTGACATCTCTGAGCAACAAAAGAGGTCGATATGAGAAACCTTGATCTGGAACAGGCTGCAGCACAGAAGAGCAAATTACAGCAAATGATCCCCAAGGTTAAACATGAGAATTTCTTTTGAGTGGTAGTGAATGGTAGGCTAACTGTGCAATAACAGTTAGGAACTGTTTTGTATGCATTAAAGGAAGCATCATTTATAGCAGGGTATCTGCAAGTTGAATTTAAGACCACTTTGAATGCAATTTAATACCAATTTCACTGCCATACTATCAAAAGAACAAGTAGTGATACATAAATAACAGTCTTAGAATGATGTTAAAAGCCCTAGAATGTATTATTAAGGTCATAGCTACTGTAGCTCCCGGTAGAAACACAAACACATAAAGTCTTCACATCAAAAACATCTGACATATTATTTCATATTATTTAATCTGCTGACAGACCCATTAAATTTTTAACCTAAATATTTGACCTATGAAAACAAAATGTAAGACTTTTTAATACCTTATAAGGCTTTTTATTGAGAATTGTGAATTTAAGACTTTTTAAGACCCCGGGGACACCCTGTCCTGGGATCACTTGGCTTCATATCGCTTGATGTGCTCGTAGCAGCAGCAGCCGGGCCTGGGTACAGAGGAACAGTTAACAGTTATGACAGAGGGATTACTCGTTTATGTCACTTTTATGTACCATGACTGCATAACCACATTATGTTATTGTACATTATATTATTGTGCTTGTTCCAAAACATTTAAACAAAGCTGTCCCCAACACTCATCTGTACTTATGTCATTCAGTTTCAATGATAGCTATGATTCAGTCTTTCTTGCGGAAAGCCAATTAACATTCAAAATGTGTCCCTGGCAAAAGTGCTTTCTCCGCTCACTGCTGAATATGCATGACTACTCAGTAATGAAGCGCCTCGCAACTGATTCTGTGGCTCAGTTATTCATATAGATTACCCTTTTTTAATGGTACATACATAGTATCACCATATTTTACTTGGCAATATTGTATCGATACACAGACGACAAGTATCGATATATATATAAATAGCAAATACGAATTATGGTAAACTATTTGTACATGTTGCATTGTTTAAAATACCTGTAATAGTACAGTAGTCACGTTTGTGTTCAGTTAAGCTGGAATATGTAGACTCAATACAAAATGTTCAGTTTGTCAGGACAGGTGCAGGGCTCCAGTTTAAGGACCTCCCATCGTCCCGGAGCCCAAAAAAGTCAGTAAAATTATAAAACGTCATCATGATGTGTTCAGTGTAACATTAAAATTGGAAAATGTAGCTTTTGGTGAGAAACTTGAAAATATACAGTTGTTTGGACCAAATAATAGAAAAGTATCGACAAAGGTAATAAAAAAGGTAATGCATCGCAATACATTGCAATATATTTAAAATCGCAATAATATCGTATCGTGACTTAAATATCGTGATAATATCGTATCGCGGGCCTCTGGTGATTCCCACCCCTAGTGCATACACCCTCCCACACTCCCATGTTCTAAAGAGTAAACAAGCTCAGACAGTCAAAACCTCCGGACTCACATTGATTCTATTGTGTTTTTTTTATTCGCAATACCTGTGCGTACGTGCACGTAATATTGGAGGAAGCAAGTACTGAGGACATAAAGTGGCCTTACTGCTATTTTTACATAGGGCGCATGTGTTTTCATCCCTCTAATTGAAAGGCAGCTTTGCAGAACGGTGGCTCGGGCAGACATCCTGTGGGTATAAACTACTCAGTCAATCTGTTGGCACACACTGCACAACTGGCCCTGGTCTGATTACTATTTTGAAATCGACTACACAATCACATTGCATGAGTTTGCTATGAAAATGTAATGAAACTTTTACAAATGATGATTGTCCATTCATGAGTATCATGAAAAATGACAAAGGCTCAGTCCCGTCACAGTGAAACGATGTCCACAGTTTGCAGACCAATTAAAGGGATGTTTAATCTATTTTGAATGGGGCGGCTGCTTGTGATATTAGTAAGACGTGAATGCTGTCCACCTATTGTATTTCCATACATTTTCTCTGTTGACATGAAGCACTTATAACTGACCTCTTAAATGGTGGGCCTATGACTGCCGAACAACGCGTGCACACAAAACACACAAACTGAAGAGCGTCTTTGGTCGTTTCATCTCTCTTTGTCCCTCACATAAATAACTATTAAAGTTCCATTTACGTACCTGAGACCTGAGTGATGAACCACTACTGCACTGCATTGATAATGTAATTCAGGGTAGAGAACATCAATATTTATTCATCCCCATAATTACACTATGAGGAGCTTGTAGTGCTTGAAGAAGCAATAATTAATTAATGCAGAGGTTTGTTGTTTGTTTCCAGAAACGTAATGCCAAACTTTTACATTTTGTTCACAACTGACGCTAATTGACAGACTAAAAGTGGTGACTCATTCTGACGTAAACAGCTTTAGGAGCTTCAGCTTAGTTTTAGAAGAGAGCTGCACTTCCTCAAATTGCCGTCTTCCCTCCGTGGTGAGTGTTCTCTCAGGAGGGTGGGGGACAGTTGAACCGTGAGTTCACCATCCGCTCTGTGAGAGTCGCTTTCATCGCTGAAATCGATAGAGGGTCCCGGACATACAAGATAGGACCTTGTCAATTCTTGTTACGGTTATGTGTGGCAAGGGTAATTAGTCTTTTGGAAGCAAAACACACACTGAGGTTCTTCTCATTGGGGCATGAAGATGTGATTTTGCGACGGCCGGATAAACAAGAAAGCAATTTCCTTGTCTGAGGCGCTTAGTTTCTTTACTGCAGATCACATCTGGAGGGACCATCCGTTTATCACGATCATACTATTGCACCCAAATAACATGTCCCTGTTTTCCTGCGTGTTGAATGCTTGAATGTCTACTTGCTGTATTAATACTACCAGCGCCTCCCTGCCCTCCCTGTATCCTCCATGGATTCTGCTGGTCCCAGTTCACCTAGTTGGACTAACGGACTAAGGAAAGGCCTTAGTCAGTGGCGTGATGGCGGCTTGCCTTCAGTTTTTAATCAAAGCAGCAGCTGTGATTAGTCTGTGGTGGGGTGCCAAAGTCTGGCCTACCCCTGGGTAATCAATTTACAATGGCAGATGCTCAGCAGGGCACAAACTTCCATGGCTTGCAACAGCTGTTCTTAAATAACTATCAAAGAATGTTCTTTCTCTTTCTTTTTCATTTGTTTGTCCATTCATTCACATGATTGATGATATCTCACTGATTGGATTTTGACCTAACTTGGGGAAATGATGTGTCTCACTATCAAAATGACGCCGATTAGTCAAAACAGGTAAAGGTCAAAACAGAGTGACATCTTTATTACTGATTGTTCTTTTTCCCTTTTCCTCTTCTCCGGGCAGTAACATCAGATATCAGCATCTCACTCAGCACTGTCAGCAGCAGATAGGTGGAGGCAGATGGTATACGGTTGGCTGCCGTTCAAAAAAAGTTTCCCAACTCATTGGACACTGATGAATAGCAATTAAAACATTAGCAAGTGAATAGAGGGATCCACGACTTCATCACAGAGGCAAAGGGGGAATGTAAATAGAACAAAGTCATTAGAGGTCATGGCCAGGTTTGTTCAGCTTATTGAACATTAATCAAAACACAGATGGTCACCTGCCCATACTTCCACAACAATCCAGTGCATGGGGTCCATCCAGTCCCATCTCACCCAGACCACAGACCAATGTAGAAGTAACCATTACTCTTCTTCAGTGTTGTGCATGTTATTGAAAATGAGTAAGTAGTTTTGAATTACTGAATTACTGAATTACTTTACCAATTACTGCATGTAAAAGTAATTAGTTACTAGGGAAAGTAACTTTTGCGTTACTTTTAAATGTCTGCTTCAATTCTCTTATTGATACAGTGTGGGTCAAGACAACTGTCAAATTGCATCTATCATTGTACTATTTCTCACACCTGCACATAGACTACAACTAACCAGTAACTAACCAGTAGTCTATAGTTACATCATAACGAGTAACGAGCCCATTCAAATTTCAGTACTTGTAATTGTAATTTAGAGCTATAATTTAAAAACTTGTAATTATTTAATTTGAAAAAGTAATTAGTCACATTAGTTACCGCCAAAATGAGTGGAATTACAGTAACACTGGTCTTCTTACTTGTTACCTTTGTATAAGAGCTTTGTTATTTGTTACGTTTTGAATTGCATCCATTGGCATCAAAAACTGGACAGTCATGAAATGCATCTGCATCAAACTTGTGTAGAAGAAACATTAACTTAAATGGACATTGTACATTGAATGTCAGAATCTATTTTAGTACAGTAGCTTAGTTACCATTTGCCAAATGCAATTTTTACATGTAAAATGCTTTTTCATATACAGTAGTACTCAAGTAGATTTTTACACCAGTAATTTTTGCTTCTACTAAATGTAAGAAAAGCAACAGGCCACGGCTGCCACAGATGAGCATCTAGCAACCGTCTCTGCCGTCTCAACAATTTTCAATGACTAAATGTTTCGTCATTGAAAGTGAAGGCAATTATATCCACTGTGCTTGTCACACAACTGGAAAGTTTTGACAGATGACAGCAAGGTGTTTGCCCGTCACGTCCATCCATTCTAATTAAGTGCTTGCATTTTGTCGTTAGCACCCCAGCAGGGAGTTGGGCGCTGGAGGGCGTGGAGGGTCCGGTACCAGGGAGGAGTGAGCAGGAGCACCGAGCAGGAGCTGGCATGTTGGCGCCCCAGCTGGGCACCCGGCTGTCAGCGGGTTGAGGTGGTACTGTGCACATTCTGCTCTGCACAGCAACATAAGTATGATATTATGTGCTACTGTACCATACAATCTGCAGTTGAGCTTTTCCTTTTAGAGTTAGAGTCAGTGATTCTCTTGCATGGCTGAAATCACTCAGCGTTCTTCTTTGTGACAGTGATGGGTGCGAGGTGACATGAAAACTTTGACCGACCAGCCAGTGACTTTCACAATATTTCCACATACTCTGCAAGAAAGACAAAAATGAGTTACAGGCAAAGAGTCAAGAAGCCGAGCAAATTTGTGTTAGAGTTGAGGACCTGTGGGACCGGAGGTACACAGCAGAGGGCAAAAGTGTCGGAGGGAAAGGAACACACTCAGCTCTTGTTATTGTCACAGAGCGAGCCCTACTGAGCCCTGTCCTGCTTTTTCACATGAGAGATCTATCAAAGTGTCCACCTCACAAGATGGAGATTAAATGCCCTTTCTCCATTTCCTAATAAAAGGACTATGCCACCATTTCTCTCTCTCCACCTCCCGGCACATTCTGTAGGAGAAAATCGGTGTGGAACTCTGAAGGTTTTGCTCATTGAGCTGTCCACGCTCTTTTGCCTTTGCCTTACCTATCTGTTAAGCACTCTCAGAGGGAAATGGAAATAGTGACTGAAATAGCTTTCTCTCTCTCTCTCTCTTCCTACCTGATCAGCACTGCTGCATAGCGCTAGACAAACCCATTACTGGTGTTTCAGTTGGAGTTTCAGGGTGGGGGTACTCCTGTACATGACTCTCCTGCGGATAACATGAGATTTCTTCATACCTGTTGCTAGTGCAATGCATTTTGTAAGATGCATCTGACAGAGAAATCCAATGTGAGTTATTCTGTGATGAAGTGTTGCAATTAGTTTTTTGGTTAGTGATTTCTTAAATTACCCAGAATGCCTTTCAACAGCCCCCAGAGAAGGACTGTGAACTTTCAATCAAAGGTTAGTGTATGGGCATATAAATAGCTAGCTAAAGTTTGTAAACATTATGGCGTGTCTATGATCGCCTCTTACTCAAAATCCAACATGTCCTGTTGCTGCATTACATTCTGGTCTATTGAGCATGGTGGCCCTGAGAGCTCAACGCCCTGCAACTGCAAATAGACAAAACACAGGCAAATTAAGAAAACATCTTTACCAATTATGCGCAGCATTTAGAAAACGAGCTGCAAATTCAGACAACACAACACATTACAGAAACGCGCTGCAATTACGCCAAACGACAACATAAGTGTTTCCAGAGGACACTTAAAAGTGATGAACTCTTTGCTTGTGTTTCATTGGAATAGCACGGACATGGCCATTCATGAGCACACGGCGTTCTCTGATGCATCCCCTTGTTTCCCCAGCACAAGTGGGTGGACATGGAAAGCAAATTGAGAGGCTTCAGAGCAAGGCAGAGCGTGGTGAAGGTCAAGGCTCCCAGATATGGGGGAGGTGGTTGTACAGGATAATTTCCTTGCATTGAGGATTGAACACTGAACTGGTTTCCATTTCCTCACTGATTTCCTCCGGGGACATTTTCCACTACAGAGAAGAGCGGCCAGGGTGCTGTAAACCTACCCAGTAATCTTCCCTTTCCCTCTCCTTAACACAAACTCTTGCTGTCTTTATCTTTTCCTCTTGTCCTCCTCCACAATCTCTCCACTCTACTTTTCCGTTTTATTGGCCTATTATTTTACAGAGGGTAAAATAAAATAGAAACAACACAAATAATGAAATTTCTCCTCCCTGTGCACCCCTACATCAGGGAGAGGAGATTAATGTTTGTCCCTTAGAGGAGTGTGGGCTCCACCGTGCAGGTGAAGCGGTGCTTCTTAATTAGGCAGCCATGTATTTCCGAGCACTCTCTGCCAGTCTTGTTGAAGTGTTACTTCACCTCGTACTGGGACCCTGTGGAGTGGCATCCCAGAGCGAGGTAATTCACCGCTTACAAAGAGCTCTCGCACCTCACGGAGGGAAGGCGAGCAGAGCGTACCTCCTATCTCACCTTATCAGCAGTCTCGCATCTGTCTTAGGCAACGCGCAAGAGGCACTGCAGAGTCATTGACAGAGGTTACGTGAGACTGGCGTCCGTCCATGTCCTTCAACCTTCTCCTCTTCTACCGCACTGACAATTACATTATGTGAAACCAAGTGTATCTACAGTACGGTCAAAGCAACTGCGTTTTCATACACCATGGTCCTTTTTCTTTTCTTTTCTTTACTTCTCCCCCCAGAACGTTCAGGATGCTCCACTCTCTCCTAATCGTTCAGCCTGTCTGAGTGGCAGCGAGTGAGTTCACTTGAACCTCCTGTACTGTATGCATCATGGCAGATGTATGTGGTCATTTCTCCCGAGGTGTCACTGGGTCGCATTTGGTCTTGTGTAGAAAATCAATAACAAAAATGATCAGGAGTCAACCATCTGTAATGTCTGTGATGTTGAAATCTATAGGAGCGTATGAGGATGAGTCGATTCCTTGTTGCCAGACTACAGGCTCATTAACTACAAAGCAGAAAACAATTCATGGATCAACCAAAGCTGATGGATTGCGTTGTCTGCAGAGGGAGGGAGAGGGAGCGGAAACTCGGGATGTGCTTTATGACAGTGGTACTGTAACTGTGTCCGCTGGCCTTGACAATGGTTTAGGGATGATGCGAGTAGTTTATGACGTTGATATACAATGTCAACAATGACAGATTCATAACTAGCATAACAGTTGTTCATTACTTTGCAAATGGAGAGAGTGCCTTATATCCTTTAGTCCTTCTCAAATTTTGAATACATCATTGATTAGTAGATTAAATGAGGTTAAATGGACAAACATGTTGACATTGGAGTTTGTGCGCGGAACATTAAGTTCCTATTGATTTTGCCTTGATTACCTTCAGACTTTCCAGCATGCATACAAACAGACTCAACAATGTTCTTATAAATGAACTCTGAAAAGGTGAACGAGGGACGGGGAGACAGAATTCTCTTGTATTTTTTTACTTAACCTTGGCTCTGGCACATTCTCATTACCAGAAAGGGAGTAGCTCTCCATAATAATCCGGCCTATTGTCCCTTCATGTCTCTCTCATAGGCATGCAAAATGAAATGGAGGGGGTGGGAGTACCCCATTAGTGTGCTCTCATTGCCCTTGCACTGCCCACAACCATAGACATGCAATACTGGGGGATTAACCCGACAAGGAGAAGAAATGAGCTGGTTGCTGTAACTAGGGTTCGGCCGATATGGGGTTTGAAGGCCAATACTGGTACCATACTTTTGGATTGAAGCTGCCAATAGCTGTTTCTTTGTTGTGCTCATATTCAATTTGTTTGATTTTGGAGTCTATTAGTAGTCACTGTTTCCCCTGACCTTATATTTTTTGGGGGTTGAAAAGCCTCTGAAACAACATTTAGACCATCATGGGATACTATGATGATGATGATGATGATGATGATGATGATGATGATGATGATGACTTTATTGAACAATGAAGCATGATTTGTACAGAACAATACAATGATACTCATTGGACAAAAGGATAAAAACACAATAAAGCCACAAGGGCGTGTTTCCATTGTGGTCCTTAAAATGAGTGCATGTATGTGTGAATGTATGAGTGCATATAGCTCGTCTGAGGACGACCGCGAGAGAGAGATATATGAGAGCGTGTGTGCGTGACTAAAACTCTTCACTGAAACCCAGCATGCTAATAATGACAATACTAAATCTGTAATACTAATAATATGTATTCAGAAATACTTACAGTCAAAATGTTGCATTCAAATCTCTTCATGTTAAGGGCTTCCCATAGACAACCAGTGTATACTGTACTATCAATATATAATCAAGCAAACTGCCTCATATCCATTACATTGGAGCTGGACCGCACTGGCTGGGCGATATTTGATTTTTAATAAAATATTTAATATTACAGCAAACTGATATATGAATCTCACCCCAGCTGCAGCAGTGGTAGTTGTAGGCATATTCATAGTATCATAGGAGTGTGATGATGCTGGTGTGCATCATGGCTGTGGCTGCTGCTGAATCAGTAGAAACCACGGAGATGATGCTGGTTTTTAATGGGTTTTATGAAATTTGCTCAACCTCCACACATTCATTACAATGTTCATTATTAATAAGAACACAACAATTTAGGTTACAAGGATTTCATGTGACATTAATGACATATGAAAATGTGTTATGATTGGTGTTGTGGTCAATATGGTGTACACACTAATGTGTTTGTGCATGTGGCATATGCTGTGTTTTCTTGGAAAAAAGGCCGCTACAAAATGATTTGCAGTGCAAAGTGGTCCTAAACAAAAATCCTTTGGGCTGCCCTTTTCACTCTCATTATCCTCCTGTCTTTGGATGGTAACGTTAGGAAATAATTCCATTATTATTATGTCTTTGTTTAGGCTGCGACAGATTGGTGGTCAGTTATTAGAAGTTAGGTATCAATGACCTGCAAAGTTCTCCAGCTCAAGCAAAGATGCCTTTGATCTGTCATTTTGATAAGGAATGAGTTCAGTCAATAACAAATGCACAAACAGTGGAAGTTGTTGTCCGGGGGAGTGACAGAGAAGGGTAATATTGCTTGATTGAAAAAGGGGGCGTTACACACCGAACAGATCAAATTCCTCATTACTGAGTTGGCTACCGACAACTTTGATAACTTCTTGGAACTTGAAAGCTATCAAAGTAGCTTCCAAGACTAAAAGAAACAACAGTCTGGTTAGAGACTGGAGTATCTTCTCCTGTAGTGTACAGTAAACATTACTCTGTTCTTTTTACACTATGCTTTTATATCAATAATATCATTCTCAGTGGTACTTAATATGCATAAACCAACACAAACAATGTTTACTCTGCAATCAGGGTTGGAACTATATATAAGGCCGATATTGGCCTTTTATTAACAATCAGATATCAGCCAATCGCTTCTGGTATGATGGATATAATGCAATTTGCTTGATTTTATCAATACTTCACTGGTTGTTTATGGGAACCCCTTAACCTGAACTGATTCTAATGCACACAAATATGCATAAATATGTTCTTATCATCCAACTAGAGTTTTAGTGTCCCATGATGGTTTAAATGGTGTTTCAGAGGCGTTGATCTTTGGTGTGAAAATGATCAACAACAAATAAGCAAAAACCTTTCAACTTGTGAAATTTGACTGCAGTGCTAGTTTACTAACCTGTAGTTTAGAAAAGTACATGGTCAGTCAAAGTGTTTTCCTCTGTCTTATCTGTTGAACCCTCTTGTTCTTATTCTCATCCACAATTTCACCCCCTCTGCTCTGCTCTCCACACCTCTCCAACCAATAGCATCCCAAGCCCTATTCTCAAAGTGACTCTTTGCATCTGGGAAAATTTATGGAGTGTGAGGCAATTTATTCAAAGCGTGGATCTTCCGTGAATGCAGTTATTGAGCTGCTCTATGGGCGAACACAAGGAGGCTTGTGCCAGCCGGTCGAAGTGTGTGTTCAGTTCAGTTTATTTAAAAAGGGACAGAGCATATTAATCAACAATAAAATGTAAATACACCAGGTTTAGCCAAAAGGCTAATTTCCACCCGTAGTCCCCGGCCAAGATGTAGAAATGGCTATCG
>CABFOS010141632.1:1466-12684 GCA_900660315.1 Diretmoides pauciradiatus
TCTCTAGATGACATGTAAACAACATCAGCTGTTTAAGACACGTCACACACCATCTAGTGACAGCTCTGATGAAGACGGAAGTACTACCGTCGAAACATGTCAGGTAGGAATAACCTGTGTGTCTGAGATATAAGAAAATACTATGAACTGTACCTTAGGACTCATCGAAGACGCATTGGACTGGGTGACACGTGTGTTCCTAGATTTCTGCGAAAAACCAACAGTGGGAGGAAGAATCGTGTTTATTAAAAACACTTGTGCGTGAGAGCGAACTCAACTGCCAGAGCAGCGGCCTGCTGCAGTGTAGTTATTTTCTGCTCATTTAAATAGACCACAGTATGCTCAGGCACACACTTTTTAAACTCCTCAGCTCACACACTGGAGCGAGATCCTCGGCCTTACATGCTGAACACCATCTGTCAAAGAGGATCCCTTTCTCCCTGGCAAAGTCAACATAAGTCTGGCCTGTCGTTTTCTAAGGCTTTGAAAGCGCTGTTTATGCTGTACGCCTCTGGCACTATAGCTTATAGACTCAAAAAATAGCGCTTTTTACCTTCTCTTAGACAAGACCGTCTTCCATGGAGAGAGAAGAACAAACTTGCTGAGCCGTACCAGTCAGCTTGCACTGCAAAAGTATGGCCCCTTACATCTTTTGGCCATCGTAGAGCAGCAGCAATGCTCTCAAACACGTCAAAGTAAGACTCAACCTCAGACTCTCGGAAAACAGAGACCAAGGAAATGGTTTTACTCACATCAAGTGTAACAGCAGATTAGAACCTGATGGTGGCCGTACGCCAGAGTTAGAAACCATCGCCGATGTATTAGAATCTGCTTCACCCTTCTGCAACTCTAGCTGACGCATCTTAATAGCTGTGTCTGCCTCCAACTTTTTTGGAGCTGAAACTCTCGCTCCTCGCCAGCAATTTTTCCTGCATCTTCAGCTGAAAATGAGCTCAACGCAACTTTAACCTCCACGAGATGTCTAGAGAGTGGGTCAAACTGTGGCAACGCTAACAGCTTTCCTTCTACTCTCCAGACTCACTAGCCAGTCTTTAAACGCTCCGCTCAACTAAAGACTGAGGACTTTCCCCTCGTTTTTTCACTGTGTGTGTGTGTGTGTGCGGTAAATGAGTCCCACAGTTCTGGCGGACTGTTGCACTACAAAGACCGAAGTTGCTTTGATTTGATTGTGTGTGGAGTCGTTATGTTGTAATGAACTCATTCTTGTCGGCAACTATGCGTCACGGTCGTGGGCGGCGGAGCAGTTAAGAAAGCTACGACTGCCCGGTGGAGCAGAAGGGAGATGGACGACCCAAAGCAGTATGTGGGAGTTGTCGGCTTTTGAGACGTTATGGGCGTAGGCAGAGCCGCTTCAACGGCTCTGGGCATAGACATGTCTAAGGGCGTAGCTTAGGTACCGGCAGTTTTCGCCGGCGTTCTAGCGACTATGTAGAAGTCCCCAGACGATTGGTAGGCGGACTATCTGCTCCCTATATTAAGGGCAGTTTCACATTAGGAACGATTGCTTTGTACCGTGCCTGAGTATGATTGGCCCCACTCCCCCGCCGCTCAGCGTTCACATTGTTCCGTACCTGGGTACACTTGCGTATGTGCAGGGGGTCAGAGAGGCTCGGCAAAACTCGGCCCCAATAGGATAACGTGTGATTAGAAAACAGCAGAGGAGCATAATCGCTTGTTGGCCGAACACTGAACAGACCTTTGCTCGCTGACTGCCACTCACGTGCTTCGTAAGGGATTGGGGGGGGATCCTACTCAGGCACGGAAGCATTCACACTTGATGCGAACCGTACCCGAGTACACATGAACCGGACCTGAGATCACCTTTTCAAGTGGACTCAGGCGCGGTTCGCTGATCCGTGCCCGGGCACGGTACGCAGCGTTCACACTAATCAAATGAACCGGACTTTGGGGTCACGTGTACTCTGAACCGGAACCGGATCCTTAGTGTGAAACCCCCCTAACAGGCTGCAGCTCGGTCGCTTTTCCCACCAGAGGATTGATCATTTCCTCTTTTGTGATATCAGGAATTGTCAAAGATGTTGTACTTTAAATTCATGTTTTTGCTCAAAATAATCATACTATCCTCTTGGTTAGTCATGATTAGGTGGTCTTGAAACATTAGTCTTTCCAAGTAAATATCTTACTGTCTTCTTACTATCTTACTATGCCCCAAATCATCCTGGTGTTATTCATGGCCTTTTAAACTTTGTTTTTACAGCAAAATGTCTCCCTCTGTGAGATACAGAAGCTTCACTGAGTTCTTGGTCCACCCAAGGGGATTGTTTGGAATTCACATTTGTCTTCCTAATAAGAACATCATTAAAAAGTGTATATGTGTGTGTGTGGGGGGGGGTATACATGTTTGTGTGGTATTTCATCTCGTGTCACTGCAATAGAACGGCTCCAATGTGTTGAAGATTCTGCAGCACGAAGAGATGGGACCATACAGTATCTACCCTGTTTTAGCGTATCTTCCCTGTTTTAGGCTTCCTGTCCGTTTTAGAATTGATTGTTTGGTTTTATTGATTACTAGGGTTTGCATGGCCTGACCCCTAGTTACCTTTCTGAACTTTTGATTCACTATAATCCTGCACACCGCCTGAGCTCCTCAGGCCATTTCTTAGTGTTCCTGAGTCCAGGCTAAAGAGTAAAGGTGACTGCTTTTGTCGTCATGGCAGCTACAGTAGACTTTGGAAAAACTTTTCTGAGGAGCTCAGGTTGGCAAGTCAGCATTATCTTCTAAATCACTTAAAACTTTTGTATTACTATTACTAAATTACTAAACTATTGTAAGGCTGTTTTAGAATTGTCTCAGCGAATCAGTTCACACAGTACCTTTACCACAGTCTTTACTTTACAGGGAGTCACCTTTGAGTCCCTGGAAAGTTGTCCATTTATGTACAGTTTGTCAATTGTCATTTATCCAGTAATTTATTCCTTTGAGCTCCATGCTGTAGCTTTTCACCAATTCCTTAGTAGTGCTCAAGACAAACAATGATGGGTCTGGTTTTATTTCCTACAGCCCTTCCAGATCTGTTAAAGGTTATGTCCCGGGCTGTGTACATGTCTTGGGCAGTATTTTCAGTTGTTGAGACATTATCCACCCGGGGAGGCTTCTCACTCTCAGCCTCACCTGACATTCTCATTTGGAACAGGGCTGTAATCCTCAAATCTTCTAGAGATTCTTGAGAAACACGATTTTGGAGACAAAAAGACATAGTTTTGGCGAAAAGTAGTCTGTTTAAACTTGATCAAGAGGTCATTTAAAAAGTAGCTCCACTTTTTGGTTTCCAAGTAATGAATCTGAATATGTGTCGCACAGCTACCATTATCTAATCTAAAACGGTGTTTTTCATGTTTAACTTCTTGGAAAGATTGGTTTAAAGACATTAAAACATGTTTCTGTCCGGCTCTATTTGTCTTCTATAAGTGGAGGAACAAAACTGCTGCTCTCTTATACTCACACCACTGGATAGTCATTTAGCAATAGTAGACATGTTCCTTTTTCCCTGTGACTGCATCTGGCAGCCTGTCAGCCTTCACTGAGGGCTGTAGCAGAACCATTGGCATGTTAAAGGATAACTTCGGTATTTTTCAACTGGACCCCATTTTTCCCATGGCCGTGTGTCTGCATGACTCATCGGAACAAGAACTTTTGAAATTGGTCCAGCGGTTATCGCTTAACTTAACGAATCCGTCTGAAACGTGAGGCTTCGGGACAAGTACTACATGTATATCCTCTAAAAGCCTTTTTTCCACCACAAAACTTTCTATTTCTGTCAGGATCCTGTCAGACACTTAAAACAACAATCAGTGGCAAAAAAATGCTTTTAGAGGACATACATGTAGGTTCGCACTTGCTCCGAAGCCTCGCGTTTCAGACGGATTAGCTAAGCTAAACGCGAGCCACTAGCAGCTACGGACTCGGTCAATACTGGACCAATTTCAAAAATTCTTGTTCCCATGAATCACGCAGACACACGGCCATGGGAAAATAGGGTTCAGGTTGAAAAATACCGAAGTTATCCTTTAAAACATACTAGAGAAGGGACAGCTGAAAGCCCAGATACTGATGTACTAACACACTGGTTCCAGACACTTGTATACTTAACGCAGGTAATCTATGGGGTTTCTAAAAGAACAAGGTTCCAACACAATCTTGGCTTGAATCCAAGAAGAGAAAGATGCTGTATATAAGCGTATAACTGATTCAAGTCTGTACCGTCATTCTATTTTGTGCGAGAGAGAGATACTTTTTCACTGGTTATCCACACATACAGATCCAAGAAACAGTTTGTGAACCCTTTTGAATTTCCTGCATGAATGGCCTAAAATCTAATCTCCATCTATGTCATAACAATAAATAAACACAATGTGATCTAACAAATAACACACAAAAAAATACTTTTACATGTTTTAACTGAACATGTTGTTCAAACATTAACAGCCTAAGATGGAAAAAGTATGTGAACCTCTCTAGGATAATAACTTCTTTGAAAGTCAAGTGATCATCAGGCCTCCATCAGTCTACAGTCAGACGGATTGTATACGAATGGAGAAAGTTCAGTGCCATTGCGACTCTCCCTATAGGAGTGGGCGTCCAGCAAAGATCACAACAACAGCATACTGCGTAATGGTGGAGGAGGTGACAAAGAACCCTAAGGTAACATATGTGCCCATACACTGTAAGTCTACAAAGCAGTAAACAAGAGTGGTATTCATGGGAGGATACCAAGTAGGAAACCACTGCTCTTCAAGCATTTCTGTCCATTGTGGTGGCATATATTCATATATTCATATTCATCTGTTTTCTTATATCTCATAATAATTCATAACCTTAAGTTAGAAACATATGTATGCATGTACCAATGTGGTCTGTCAGTACAGTTTGTGGATAACGGGAAGGCCTGGGCCTGTAGACAAAACAAGATGTGGCCTTGCATGCTTTACATGCATCCAGGGAGCACTGTATACGTGGTGTCTAGGATATCAGCCTGTGGCCTCTAAAAGCCTATAAAAAATCTATAAAGGGTAAAGTACTTTCAATTGCTGATCAGTTGGGCTCTGCAGAGTCACCTCAATCTTTTATAATTAAGATCTTTGTATGCCTTAATGAAACCTCTGCCTCCTCGAGTCTTAATTCCACCACACCATCTCACCTGGATGTTCCACAAAGCTACTGGAACAATTTACCTTTATGGCAAAAATGGCACGACACTGTGTATGGAGGAGATAAAACACTGCACACCAACTGCAAAACTTTATCCCAACCATGAAGCATGATGGAGGGAGCATCAGGGTTTGCGTCTGCTTTGCTGCCTCCGGGCCTGGACAGCTTGCAATCATTCAGGGAACAGTGAATTCAGAATCATATCAAGTAAATTCTACGGGAGAATATCAGGGTCTGTGATCTGAAGCTTAAGAGAGGTTGAATCATGCAGCATGACAGTGACCCCCAAAACAAAAGCAAATCTACAACAAAATGGCTTAAACAGTAAAAAAAATTGTATTTGGAATGGTCAGAGTCCTGACCTTGATCTTCTTGACTGGAAGCAAGCAGTTTATGCAAGACATCCCAAAAATATCAATCAACAGAAACAGTTCTGTAAGGAGGAATGGTCCAAAATTCCTCCTAAATGTTCAGGTCTGATCAGCAACTACAGGAAACACTTGGTTGAGATTATTTCTGCTGAAGGAGGTTCCACCAGTTACTAAATCTCATGGTTCACATACTTTTTCCAATCCAAGCTCTTAATGTTTCAACAATATTTTCAATAAAAACATCTATTTTTATGACTGATGAAGATCAGACCATATTTTAGGGGGCATTTATACAGTAATGAAGGTAATTCAAAAGGATTCACAAACGTTTTCTCACAACTTTAGGCCTCAGGCAGCGGCAACGAGGATGAAGGAGCATTTAAAAACCCTGAAATGCTTATAATTAGCATTTCAATTCAATGTAGGGTTGATTTTTTAAAAGTTTTTTAAAAGTTTCTATGAACACTGCTTATTGCAATCAATCATCCCAATATGTAATTTATTTTCTGCAATAAAATGTGATTATGAACATGGTGACATCCCTTTTCCAACCTTTCACTCACAAGTCATTCAAATACAAAAAGCCGTGTTAACAGAGGTTTGACCTACATAGGAGCTACTGTAGTCTGGATTGGGCACAGTAGGTAGAAGAAACACCACTGCTAAATGATGGAACACAATGGAGCATGAACAGGGGATGGGGGGGTGGTAGGTTGTGCGTATAGCAGGAAACATCTATATAGTTGAAAAGTTGTCTGTCAGTGAAAATAACTAATTTATCTTTCAGTTTTACGTTAATATGCAGTCTTGCACGTCTGCCAACCTCATGGCGCCGTCAATCTCTATATAGATCTGCCTGTTTGTTTCTCCTTTTCTCTCTCCAATTCTTCCTTCAGATGAACTGTCACATCCCCTCCACTGAGCATCAATCCGCCCTCCGCAATCTGCCCCAAAGTTAGTGATGCCAAATCCACGACGGCCTCACTCAATCCACATTTTCCACCCAATGGAATCTGAGGACACATAAACCTTGCTTGGATATGCACATTCGCAGTCAGACTCATCAATCAGGCCTCGTGGGAGCTGCCATGCTCCAGATTGGTTTTTAGCTTTCCAGTGAATTGATTGAGAAAAAGAAACTTAAAGTAATGTGTTTGCCAATAAGTTGCCACAGTGACTTCATTTGAAATGGCATTAGGCGTCTTGACTGCCTCTGCCTGCGATTACTAAGGGGGAATTTGCTGCCATTTCGGAGCAATCCTGCCATTCCTGTAGGCCACACATACTATCAAACTGCGTTAAAGTACCCTTGAATATTACCTCCAGACCCGTAGAGATGGGAGTTCTGTGGGAGGAAAATAAGGGAGAGTGTGTGTAAGTAAGAGAGGGGGGAGAGAAAATGTGATTGGTGGAGGAGACAGAGAAAGCGAGAGAGGGAGAGAAAGTCTGAAGAGGAGGAGGTGCAATTCAAACGCTGCAATCTGCCAGAATAATTTATCGGGTTTCTGCAGCTTGGTAAAGAGTTTGTGATGAATGGAACAAGTCACTCTGAACTGTTATCAAAAAATGAGAAGGGGGTCATACCAACTGAGGGAAAAAAAACACTGAACTACTTTTTCTAATCTATTATTTGAAGATGACAGATTTTGAAGTGGCATAGAATCTCCTTATTTGGGATGATCCTGATTGTGAAATTGTAAAAAAACATTCTGAAAATGTCGTTGAGTATTCCAGATGTTACTGTAGTTCATAGACTGATCCAGGTCGCAAGTGAGATAAAGATATCCCATTTCTACATTTTACTGTATACATGAATAAACAATATTCAGAATACTATGATCATGATATGATTTTCCTTACATGTTGGTTATACACTGTCTTGTCTGTTTTTGTACCTGTATGTCTAGACTGCACTCCACTGTCACGCAAAGGCAATTTCCTAAATGTGTTTACATGTTATGGCTAAAGTAAAGATTCTGATTCTGATTCTGATTCTGATTCCTCTCACTGGACATAGTCGGACACTTGAGAAGAGCCGTTCACGTTAGTATATCCTTGTTTTCTGGGAATATGCTACCAGGTTTCCCGAAGCCTTCCTGCTGATAAGTATCAAGACTTCCAAGATAATCAATGCACTATACTACCTGAATATACACTACCAGAATATACCACTACACTACCTGAATATACCACTACACTACCTGAATATACCACTATACTACCTGAATATACCACTACACTACCTGAATATACCACTACACTACCAGAATATACCACTACACTACCAGAATATACCACTACACTACCTGAGCTGTCCTGTCAGTGACAATGTCATCCAAACAATTATTCACCTGGAGCAGGTATATGTTAGGTGTCGTATATATGTTATGGTAAATGTACATACTCTGTGGTAATTTTGTGGACATTTCCCAGTCAATGTGAGTAGAAAAAGTCACAAATTGTGCAAGGCTCTCTGTATTTATGTAACATGTTGTGCATTGTGCCACTGGCCAACACTATAATTCTGCACCTGAGGATATTGACCGAAAAGTATTTGTTGTATTTGTTGCCTTATTAACAGTTTATTGGCCTCGTGGAGTTATTTTCCACTCACATTAACCAGGAAACCTCCATATTCATAGGATTTACCGTGGGAAATGTCCACATTTACCGTTTTCCCACATTTCCTGTAGCATATTGGATCCTCCCAGTGGCATCTTTTACGCTGCCTAATTGTTTTTTCTTTTTCCGCTGCCCATGAGCATCATGTTTCTATAAAAAAACGTCCTATTTGCTCAAACAACATTGAGCTCCAGTGCTTTTATATGCTTTGCTAATGTGCTTAACGTGATGCTTGTAATGCTTACTGCTGCATACCAGGCAGACGGCGAGGTACACACTAGGGGTGTCGCGATATCCCAGTATTGACGATAACCGTGATATTTAAAAAATGCAATATTGATGATGTGTTTTTTTCCATTCTCGCGTAGTCTCGCTTGCCAGATCCACACAGCGCTCCTATATACCAGCACTGGTTCTCACGTTGTCTCATTCCCCCAACGCCACACACACACACAGACACACACACACACACACACACACACACACACGGACGTGATGCTGTAACTAGCTTTAGCTAGCTAGCTACTACTGCTGCTCAAAGTCATGTCAGAGCTGACAGACGAGGCCGAGACACTCTACCTAACCCGGATAAGTTAGCTCGCCAGCGTGGGAGTTTTTTGGATTCTGTACAACGCTCATTTATTATCACGCAGCATAGCAACTTTACGACTGACTTCTCCAGTGCAGTGTCACAACAATGAATGAACTTCTTGGTCTACCGTAATAACCCCAGTACATGCGCAGGCGCATTACCCAACCTACGTCTAGCCTATTTACTACCGTATATGACAGTTATGTGGATCTTTTGTTCATCAGTTCATCTGGTTGCCATTTCACTAAGTGTAGTTGCTCTTTTTGTACGGTTTAGTTTGTACAGTTATGGTTACAGACTCTCTCCACCTACCTACACTCGTCTCTATTTTGAATTGAGGTGTTATTCATTTTCCAAAAACAGAAAAAACCCAATAAACCAAGTTAAAGATTAATTTGACTGATAGTATTATTATTGTTATTATTACTCAAATTTTCTATAGATATCGCGATAATATCGTTATCGTGAATTCTTTTGGCCATGATAATCGTGTAGTGAAAATCTGATATCGTGACAGCCCTAGTACACACATAACAATACAAGTAGAATTCCAGGCTCTGATCCTGAATTGGCCTTGATGTCGTCGATGTGAATATGAAGAAAACAGGTAAGTGATTTTACAGCAAATATACATGATGTGATTTGCAGTGCTAGTGCTAAGTGGAGGTGTTTAACAGTCCTAGAGGAGGTGTTGGGTGGTGTTTTACCTCCTGTTGGAGCTGGAGGAGACGCTTCCTGCTGGCGGCGGCAGTTCGACTACAGAGACAAGCTTCAGCAACACCAGGACACCGACAAGCCCCCAACACCGCCAGCTACAGACACACAGACAGACAGACAGGAGAAAGATTACTGGACCAACACATCCAACTCAAGTCCAAGTACAACTCAAGACGGATGTTAACGTCGGGTGGAAACGGAGTGATGCTCCTCTCACCTCCAGGACGGTTCCGTCTCTGTCCAGGCTGGATGGAGGTCTGGTTCCCTGGAAAACCCTCTGCTCTTTAACACTCAGCATGGAGAGCAGCTCCAAGCACTGCTGACTTAGAGCTACACACACACACACACACACACACAGACATCTTCACATTAAAGGATAACTTCAGTATTATTCAACCTGGACCCTATTTTCCCATTACCTTGTGTCTACGTGACTGATGGGAACAAGAATTTTTGAAATTGGTCCAGTATTGAGCGAGTGGTTAGCGCTTAGCTCAGCTAATCTGTCTGCAATTTAACGCTTCAGGGCAAGTGTATAGTCCTCTAAAAGCTTTTTTTTCTGCCACTGACAGGCTCCGATTGTTGTTCTAAGTGTCTGACAGGATTGCGACAGAGAAATAAAATGTATTTCTTTACCTTTCGCTTGATCCGGTCTGTTGTTATTGTGTTAGCATCCATTTGTAGCACAACTAGCCACAACAACAGCGAATCCAACAAAGGTGTAGCTGCAACAAGAGGTCTCACTCCTCGTGAAAGAAAAACATTTTATTTCTCTGTCGGGATCCTGTCAGACACTTAGAACAACAATCGGAGTCTGTCAGTGGCATACAAAGAAAAACTTTTAGAGGACTACGCACTTGCCCCGAAGCGTTAAATTGCAGATGGATTAGCTAAGCTAAGCGCTAACCGCTAGCAGCTATGCGTTCGCTCAATACTGGACCAATCTCAAAAATTCTTGTTCCCATCAGTCAAGTAGACACACTGCAATGGGAAAATAGGGTCCAGGTTGAAAAATACTTTAAGTGGTCTACAGGAAGACATATATATGTACAGAAGTGTAGATGTGTGTCTATAGAACAATAAACCTTCCAGAAATATTCACTTCAGAAATCTAGAAAACATGTAGAAATATTCTGCATTTACCAGTGTTTTCTGCTCGGAGGTGCTGAACCTCTCGTCTGGTCTCCTCCAAACCGTGAGTCAGAGTCTGGTTTTCACTGGAAATCCTGTCACACACAACCACACCACAACCACCAAGACCAGTATGAATCCACCAAGCCCAATATGAATCCACCAAGCCCAATATGAATCCACCAACTCCAATATGAATCCACCAACCCCAATATGAATCCACCAACTCCAATATGAATCCACCAACTCCAATATGAATCCACCAACCCAATATGAATCCACCAACACCAATATGAATCCACCAACTCCAATATGAATCCACAAACACCAATATGAATCCACCAACCCAATATGAATCCACCAACACCAATATGAATCCACCAACTCCAATATGAATCCACCAACTCCGATATGAATCCACCAACCCCAATATGAATCCATCAACTCCAATATGCATCCACCAACTCCCATATGAATCCACCAACTCCAATATGAATCCACCAACTCCAATATGAATCCACCAACCCCAGTATGAATCCACCAACTCCAATATGAATCCACCAACCCCAATATGAATCCACAAACTCCAATATG
>CABFOS010141634.1:14658-27575 GCA_900660315.1 Diretmoides pauciradiatus
CCCCCGTCACCCCTCCTAAAAAAAAATCCTTGAGCAGGTCAACTGAGAGATTAAGACCCTTCAAATGGGGTCATGGAGATCAATGATCAAACACAGGGCCAAACCCAGCCCCCATGCCCCCACTCCACTCACTTTATTTCAGCAAGCCTGATAATAGAGACAAAAAGGCTGGCCAACAATCACTTTCCTGCGCCATGACCCAACCACCCCCTTAATCTCTAGTGGTGGCCTCACCTATAGCTGTCACTGACAGTTCCACCAATCACTGATGAGGACATCTTCATTAATTGGGTGAGAAACTCAGACATTTGGCTGAAGTAAATCAGATACAGGCTTGGTTTGTGCAGTCAGAGTAATCCAACCCACCCATGAGGTTGGTAGCAGCTTAGGGATAACTGCACATATTGTAAACATGCATATAGCGTGACAAAAATGTAATAAATATTAATAATGTTATAAAGCTCCCACAGTGTAACACATTTTAAAAAGGCTTATCACATAATATGTCCCTTATTACACTAGAAATTTTATATTGTGAGTCAAGGGTGGATTCTACAGTGAAAGACGAAACGTGAAAAGTTTAAAGGTTCAAGCCTCCGCACCATGGGTCCATCAATTACGAGACTTGGAACATGTAGACAGCTGATCTTGCTGTACAGATTTGGCAAATGAAGCATCACAGTCCACCACAATGAATGTTCTGCCATTTGGGATATTTACAATAATTACCTAATGCTGTTTTCACATTTTTCCCTAACTGACAACCTTGGTGCAAAGCATTAATGGATTGACGTAAAGCTCCACAAACTGGGATCACACCTTTCATACAGTGATCTATTTCATCTCCCCTGCCGCGCAAGTTCTCTCGGATTTCCACTGTGTGTAGCCGTCTCCCAGAAGGGGCACAGAAGCATTGGCCAAATGAGACCTCTTACATCGGAAGAACAATTTGTTGGTCTTGGGTTTTCCGTCATTGTGTGAGCCACATTCCTATGGACCACAGGAGAACAGAAACTGGCTTTGGAGGAACCCACTTCACACTCAATGTGCTGGAGTGGTGGAGTGGGATCAACATTTTTAGGGGGGGAAAAAAAGAATGCAGCATATTTTCTTTGGGAGTTTGACAGTGAAGAAAGAGAGAGGGGGGGGAAATGGAGAGAGCAAAACAGTTGAAAGAATAAGGGCTGAAGAAAACAAAATGGCAGGAGGAGAGAGGGATGCCAGACACAGAAGAAACTACACAATGTCTGTCCTCCATTCCAGCACCAAGTAAGTTTGCAATACGATGACCAAGTGCCAGTAGTTTGTCCAACGTTTTGCTGTTGGGGTAGTCGGGCAGATGCTACAGTATATTGTTATGAATGAAAGCTGAAAAGAGGAAGAAAGGGGGGTAGGCATTAAGAGAGTCAGGCCGGGTTCTGCCACTGCTTAGAGGCATTTCCTGTTTCTACTGATTTATCAATGGAACCGATAGTGTTTTGACACTACAGTTGGGAGAGGAGAGAAGGTAAACATGCATCAGCCATACCAGCGAGCATTATCTGTTAATTACCATTCCAATCTTAAGGAGCTGAGAAAAACAAATATCATAAATGATCAAAAGACAAATATCAAACACATTTTGATCCGGAAATTCGTTTTCCTTGAATAGTAATAATTCCTCTACAGTCTTCAGAGGAAAACAAACAAAAATATGGCAAAAATTGTATCGCAATGAATTCTCTTCTGAACTGTACTAACTCACTGTAACACATATAGATAATGCCCTGAGGACTCAATTTAAAAAGAGAAGAAAGGCTGTGCACAGGAATTCAGAATGAGCATTAAGTAGAAAATGCCATCTAATTAAAAATGAATGTAAATGTATAAACTGAAGGGTTGAACCCATAGGTGACCAGCCAACAATGACTTCATCCGTACAGTGCAGATGCAAGGTCTCACTTCACCACTCATCAGATGGCAGCTCAGGATATGTGCATATGTGCCCTCCCCCCCAGGTGTGGACACATACCTTCAAGAAAATGCAAAGCCACATAAAGATTACTTTAAATTGTAGTCCAAGTCAAAAATATATATATTACGCACAAGTACTGGTATACATTAGAGCACTGAATGCATGATGGCAAGTTATAGTCTAACTAACACAGTCAGTTGTGCCTTGTAAAGTCATGGCGAGAAAAGGTTGGTGAGCACAGCGGTTTGCAGTAGGACTGAACCTCTGAGAGGCTTTTCTCCAGACCTTCTGTAGACAAAAAGCATGTTTATCTGGGTCCTGACAACAAATGAGGAGATGTTCTCGGCTTGGCATGTGATCGTGTCAACAGCGGTCAAGGAAAAATATTCCTTTTTTTAAAGGGGTTCTTCCAGGATCGGCTGCAAGCGGAAAACATGGCACAACTGAAACAAACAATGCCTGCATCAGTGTGTGTTTGTCTGTATGTGTGTCTGTCTGTCTGTCAAAACATGGCAAATTGATGATTAATGATATGTTTGCATGGTGGGGGTGAAGAGGTGAAAACCTGTCATTTTGCGCTGACTGCACCTCAGTGAGGTCGTGCAGTCGTCTTAATTGTCTGACACTCAAGGCAACAAGATCTGGAACATGGATAAACATTAAAAAGTCTGTCAACAATTAACACTCCTCTCTCACTTTATTATTTTTAGCACAGAAAAGGTCCCGTAAGCGTATGGTGTTTGAGTGCTTGTCTGAGCCGTGTAACTTTGTCACAATGCGTAAGCACAATGCACAACTTTGGTACACTGAAAACAGATGTGCTCCAATTCATACCAGGCATTGTTTTCCTCACAATGGACCAAAGCATAAAGGGACTGTTGAGGACTGGATTGACTTGTGGTGTGAGTGAGTGAGTGACTGAGAGAGTGAGAGTGAGTGAGAGAAACAGCAAGAAGAGTATGGGGGGTGCCTTTCCTGTTCAGTCATCAAGGGACTTTGACCAGAATGTTTCATTGCTTCTGTGTTCAATTTTGGAGGGTCGTCACGGTTCTCAAGGTTATTGCAGCCACCCCCGTTTTCTCTATTTGGTTTTGCTTTATCTCTTTCCACTCCATATTCTCCCTCAGTCTCCACGTAAGCCTGCTTTCCCGCTTGTTCTCTCGTTCTTTCTTTCTCACGCCTGAGCTCCATTGTTTTTCCACTCTCCATGCAGTATATCTTCAGTTGTTTCATTCCCTGTTCTATCTCCTCCTCAGATAACACGAGGACTTATCTAACAGAATTGAAAAGCCACCTCCGCCTCTGACCACTGCCACTGCCACTGTTGCCAGCATTTTCTAAAACACAAGCCCCTCGTGGACGCAGTCCATTAGGCCCAACCATCCAAACAGTCCTGCTTTGTTGAGGTGTTATATCAACAGGGTGAGCTCCCCTCTGCTCCTCCCCAGCTTCCTTGGGCCCCCCAACGGCAGGAGATTGATGTCAACAAGGAATTTTGTCCCACGTTTCCTTCTACCTCCTCCAGACCCTCCCTGCTCCTGAAAAACACTTGCACCAGCACAGAGGGCCCCAGTGAGGCCTTAACAGGCCCTCTGAGCGGTATTATCCCCCCCTCACACACACACACACTCAAACAGTGCCAGAAACACCCTAAGTCACCAATGTGACACTGTAAACAAGGAATGCCCTGAAAAACGGCACTAGCAAATGTGTGTGTGTGTGTGTGTGTGTGCGCGCGTGCGGGCGTGCGCGTGTGTGTGTGTGTGTGCGTGCGTGCGTGTTAAGGAAATGAGCCTACTTTTTCCTTCAACACAGTGGTTGCTGTGAGAAGAAGGTCTACATGGATGACGTCATCTGTGTACAGTGTCATCACCCGAAGAGCTGCCAATAGAATTCAGACCAATTGAGTTTGGGCGTGTTTCGCTGATGGTGCTTGTCAAACATTCACAAGAAGCAAGAACCTGCAGTGCAGCTGCTGTCCTTCCAGGTTCGCAGAGCTCTGATGTAAACGTGTTGCAGAAGCATGAGAACAAGCCAGGGGTCTGCAGCAGGATACCTACAAAATCCAGTACATGATGAAATAAAACTCTGGAACAAAACATCATTTCATTCATTCTGTGGGCCTAATCTAATTATGTACAGTAAACTAGATCATGAACAGATCTTCACTGCATGGCTTTCTCTGAAGACTTCCACCCGTGATTGTAACAGTATACACCATGTAATGACTATCTGAGGGAATCCGTATTTTCACATTTAATTCAATGTCCCTTCATACGGATCTTTACTGTAATATGTCGTTAGAGAAAGGACTACAGGGTTTTCCTTCAAACCATGTCTCTGACATGATTTATTGATGTACTAAACTGCTTACAATGAAACCTCGCTTTGGAGCTCACAAAGAAATCAAATCAGATTCTAAAACTGAGATCAAAAGTCAGTGTAATTTGCTTTAGAATATCCCATGTCTTACAGAGATTAAATCGGCATTCATAGTTTGGATTCAAAAATCCACTCTACTGTTAGGCCCCAAAAGAAAGTTTTTAAATATCGCCATATGTTTTAATGTTAGATCGATTCTGTGTTCCATGCTGGTGGTTTTGTAAATAATGACTCAATCAGAGAACTACAGAGAACAGTATATTTTCCTGTGTAAAGCCTTATTCGTATGAGGCTAGTACTACCATGGGATATCTACTGATTTGTAACAACTGGGCAATGATGTCACCACTCACTGTTCTGTGCAAATCTGCCATATCTGTAAGTTGAAAATTAAAAATTTCACTGCAGGATTTGTCAAAACACCCCAACGATATGAATCCAGTGTGAATGCAATATTTGGCCAACGCTGGATGTGCAATACATTTTGAGGAAGAAAAGTTACTTTCTTGCATCAGGCAGTGAAATCTTTGTGGTCTATTCATAACCACAAAGATTTTTGTGGTTAAGAATAGACCTCCTCTGAGGCGCTTTTAGACATCAGCCACTAAACTGTAAATTGTGCACCAAAATGGTCAAATGTGAGGGTATGCCAATCTCATGACACCTTGATAAACCTTATCCAGTCCAAATGTGCCATCAGAAAACACAGGTCATGTACTCCTATAGTCCTATAGGTGGAGGTTACTTAACACAGAGGATTGGAGGGGACCTGTGTGGCTAGACCTGCAGCATCATATGCATGTTGTTTGACATATGTTAAGTACCAAACCTTATGTATGACCTCTTGTTTTAATTTAGAGTGACCTGTCTCATAAACATTTAGAAATGCTTAATTTGTTTAAGCATTTCAAAGGAATTATGTCGGATGTGGGGAAGTTTTCCAGAGCAAAATATTATGGTGGATCACGGGCGATAACCATGGCCGGAAAGATTACTTGCAAAATGTTACAGATTACAGTAATGTTAAACGTTATCTGATTACGGATTACAACCTGTTAGAGATTACCAAGTACCTACTTAAAATTCAGTCAGTCAGTAATTTCATTAGCTGGATTACTCTCTTATGTGTACTTGGTAATGTATACATTTTACTGAGAGAATTATCTCAACTTGAAAGACTGCAATATTAGTGGTATTATTATCTATAAATTTGATTAACCATTGTTTTGAGTTGTGTCAAATGATGTTGGATCTAAGTAATCCAAGAAGCAATCACTGTTTCCCTAAAGTATTTGGATACTGTTACTGGCAATGACCTAATGAACATAGACAGGTGGTTTCAGTGAAGTGGCGGCATTGGCCCAAAACGTCTCAAAAGGTATGAGCACTGACCCTGAGCAGGAGTCGTGTTCACTTAAGTAAAAGCTAATGGAAATTCTCAGAAATAATGAAAAGACACATAGCATACTGGGTATGTACTGTGTCTTATACAAGGCCTCTAAAGGATACATAAGCATGTGAGATTATTTGGGTCCTGTGAGTGTGGGTGCACCGGATGTGGCTGCTGTATCTACGTTTTCTGGTATTCATGTAGGAGCTAGAAAGGCTCTTCAGGGGACAGAAGCTCCAAAAATTTTGAGATGATGAGGAGAATTCATTGTTTTGTGCAATGGTGACATTAAATATGTGAGCTATACTGTTCATGGACTTATCAAGTTAGAGAATAGACTATGAGGTACTTTTAATGCAGAAACTGTGCTTGTATTAAGCGTATAGCCTAGAGTATTAATTATGTAATCTTCAGAAAAACCTAAAGCAGCTACTCAACACCTTCGATCAGAGAGGTAATTCACAGTTCAAGGCCACTCTCCAGGAAACCTAAATAAATGAGTGATTTAAGTGTTTTCTGAAGTGCTACTGGACTGACTGTACATGACCTGACGCTTGCTAGAGGGCCCCCTTGGGTACCATGCTTCTAATAACCTTGCTGCTGTGGATGATACGGTCTTGAAAATAGTAAGTGGCATATCTTTAATTGTGCTTTTAGCCTCAGCTGAAGAGATGAGCTGCACTCACACCGGACCGACCAGGCCACCACGTTGTACTAAGAATGGTTTGCCACCTGTTTCTGACATGCACCTGGGTACTTTTAGTGTAACTTTCATTTAATATTAAGCACCTCAGCTCTAGAGGAGAGCATTCTGACAAGCCTCATCAATGAGTCATGAGAACACATAAATATTCCCAAACTTCCTAAAGGCAAAGCATAGAGGTTGGGGGCTACAGGAACAATGTACCTTACTACTTGGCATTATTGACGCCCCTCTCAATTGTGTTAATTTACAATTTACTCACAAATTAGGTGACATTTAAAAACTAAATGTTGACATCCACAGTCTAATTCTAAGTCTGGAGAAAACATACTTCATTTTTGAGTGGGTAAGGGTTTTTTGGCTGGCGGGCAGCCCGTCAGACGCAAATGTCGCTGACTGACTTTTGCACACGTGATGAAATGCATTCAAGTGCGCCTAGGATATTTGGCGATGTCATGGTGTGTTGAATGTACCATTCAGGCTAGGAAATTCCAGTGTTTGGCAGAGGGTTACACCACTGGTCAACTTTTGCCCTAATACATTGTGATGCATTCAAGTGTGCCTAGGAAATTTGGCCACATTTGCATTCAAGTGTGCCTAGGAACAGAAAACAGCATGAGGTAGAGTGCACATGGTCCAGCCACATACTAGGTTTTGACCTGGTCTTGTTTAACAGTTGATAAGTTTCATGTGTTACTGGGAGAAATTGATGCGATGCTTATACCGTACTGCATCATGCACCGCATTATTTTTCTGAAACATATACTGTAGCTGTGTACTTATCTGTTCAGTATGTTTTAAGTTATTATGGCATACAGACAACAAGTGGCACACTGAAAAGAATGAAACATTTGTTCATAGTATAGATTACCTCAATAAATCTACTGTTTTGCCCTCATTTTTTGGTCCAGTATCACAGTTACACATTCTAAAAAACAAACTAAGCAAACTAATTTGTAGTCAATCCAATTTGGTATTATCACAATTAATCAGATAAGTGTCATTTTGGGGGGTTCTGTAGTATAAAGAAATGTATAGCTTTGTAATGTTGTGAGTTAGAACAATAAAGGTATGCGAGTTGAATGTATTTCCATTCTCTCCCTATTATGAAAGTATTCATGGGGTTTGATTTACAACCAGAGAAACTGTACAGTAATTTAGACACGCTATCATCAAGGTAAACCTTGGAAACACATGAGCCATCTCTGTGCTAAACACAGCCATCCTGAACGCCACTTGGCATTGACAAGTGCCCAGTAAGAAGTAAGTAAGCGACGTTTTTTGATCTTGGTGGTTTGATGGTTTTTCAGGTTTTTCAGTTTTTTTATTTGAGTCAGCATGAATAAATGACGTTTAGCACAAGACTTACAGCCCATTTAATTCTTAATAGACCTTTCCCAAAAAGATAAGGAATTTCCACTCACACCGTCTTCATCCTCATACAGTAACCACTGAAATGAAAGCCCATGTGAACTCAGCTAGAAGTGATAGCATGGGAACCTGGGAAGCACTGAAAATAAACTCTGGGAAACGACCCCTGTGGATGGTGAGCAAATGTTGTGTTAACATAAAGAGGATTTATCGTCGTGCACTTTCCAGTAGTTTTACTATTTCCCTTTTATTTTATTTACCTGAAACTTGCGTGACTGTCCGAGGAAGGACAGTCATCATGACCACTTCGATGAACTTGGTATATGGAGGTAATGGAAAAAAATAAGAAATAAGAAGCGGCAATAGGGGCAATGTTTTTTTTCCATAGTTGGTCTCACATGTTGTTTGTGGAGCTTATTCATGAGTCCACTCTACTGCACTGAATTAAGATCCTCCAGTGACACTGCTGTGAGTCAGATGCTAATATATACACACACAACCACAAAAACATTGTGACATCTACTTTCAATTACTCAGATCTAATACAAATTACATACACGCTCACAAACCATGCCAAAGTAGGGCATTTACTTTTAACCCACAATTGTGTTTGATGCTAGGTATTGGCACAATCCAACAGATATCCAATAGATAAAATCAAGGCAGGGTTTGTGTGGCGCCTAGTGTACATTGCTTAACTTGCTCAGACTCCCCACAAAAGTATATTTTCAGATCATTTTATTGGTCTTACTCTTTTCCCAATGTTTGCACCATCAGCTTTAAGCTATGTGTCCATCACCAAAGTCTACAGATTACAAACTATTAAAATGAATATGAGAGAGAGAAAGAGACAGAGAGAAAGAGACAGAGAGAGAGAGAGACATGCCCAATTATGTGATTGACATAAACAGACGCTTTTAAAAACAACTGTATCAATGATCCCATCATCTTCCTCACTCTACAGAAGTCATCCAATATGAACTGGAATGGCCTTCCCTAGCGTGGTGCATCATCTATCTCATTCCTCTCTATAAGCCTCACGTGCCATCAGTGTTTACAAACAGCTCAGAGAAGTATATACCTTCCAGAGACTGATCCAGTGATGGGTGAAATATGGCATAGAACACATCACGCTCAGGCCGGTGGCGATTTTGGTACCACTCACAGACTTGATTGAATTACCTACTGTATGTTATGAGGGAAAACAAAGGAACCAGTGTTATTGGGCTTAAAGCAAGCAGTCGGCCATTTATGGTATCATTACAGTGCATTTCCATGAATGTCCTCTGCTCAAGTGCAACCAATCCATGCAGGTAAATTAAACAGGTTTAAGTGAAGCCATAAGTTGACCTCAACAAATTTCAGTTACAGTCACCACAACAATCTGGTGTAGAACGTCTGTCCCTGGTTTTCCTTCTGCAGAAATAGCATTTCTACAGAGTACCAATGCCGTTGGTCTGAGCTGGGGAATGCTGACAGTCATCTCTCCAGGCGTCCATATTAGCCCTCCTTCAAAAACACCAAAATAGGCCTCCATAGACAGTGCGTGTGTGTGTGTGTGTGTTTCTGAGAGTGTGCAGGGAAGTGAGGTTCTGGGTTTTTGAAACATGAGCGAGCACTGCACAGAGAACACTAGCCATAACATCCCACTCCAAGAGGCTCCTTCTGCAAGGGAGGTAGAGCTCGATGGCTACATGAAAAACAATATGTTTTTCATGGCCAATTGTAACTTATACAATAGTATAGGTCTGAAAAAGTCCCATTGTTATAGTATTTTGAAATACCCCACAGTACTTGAAGGCTGCTGTTTACAGATGTCTGTCACAAGAAATTACTGTATATGATGCATAGTGTGATGTACTGTAATCAACTGAAAGTCAAATACATTGCATGAAAAGTATCTAGTACTTAATACTTCTTAAGGAAATGATCTTCCAAATGAGCTGCGTGATATTCTGTCAAAGAAGCTAGCGTACCACACAGGCTCATTACCAAATGACATCAACTAACCTGTTTATTGTCTTGCAAAGAAGTAACGCCAAATGTTAACCGGCCAAACTGCAATTAACCGCAGAAACTGTGTACTCAATCTCCGGGAAAAAACACAGAACCCCCCCCCCACCACCACCACCACCAGACTATCAAAAATTCTGGATTCTGTGTTCTACAGCCCAAAACCTGTTTCATGTACTGGCAGGAACGCAGAGAGAGCATCTTGGAAGCACATGCTCTCTGAGTTCCTCTTATACCCTAATCCTATCAAACCCAGAAGAACACATTACAGAAAAGAAGCTGAAATGGGAGAGATCAAGTTCTAAGAGACATACATTTAAAATCCACAGATTATAACCAAAACGACTACTGTTATATATACATACACAAATGTCTTGACCTGTTGAATCAGTGGTTGGGGCTAAAGACTCAGCCTGTCATGGGAAAATATGGGGCACTAATTATGTCACTGGGTATACTTGACAATCATTATTTGGATTGAAATGTTTCTGTTTTATGGACTGCAGCAGTAAGAAAGGGATTCGCCTGCTGGAACTTTTGTTTGCTTCTGTTACCTCCGAAGTAATAGATTCTACAAGAGCTTGCGAACCTACTGTAGTGATAGAACATATGGTGATCCACACTTTCTTCATTTTACTGATTTAGGTGAAATCCTTGGTACTGCTGTGGAGTTTTTGCACTGTACTACACCAGAGGTCACTTCACGCTCAACAGTGTTGCCAATAGTTTGACAACTTTTCCCCTAGATTTTCTTTGAGTTTGAGTCTCTGTGGGTGCCAATCTTTTCTTTGCCTGTTCAGCTATGGTACCTGCATCTATCGCTGCCCATGCTAACTACCCAGTTATTCCAATTACTATTCTTTTTTTTAAAACAAAGAAAAAGCTACCTGATACCAGGTATTGAGAACAGCAAATATAAAACTTGAATGGATATTACTTGTCAGGTGTACACTAACTATAACCATTAACGCTTGACTGATCAAGATGCACTCAGTATTATTTGGTATACTTACTGTATACAGTGCCCACATTTGTTTAAACAAACTTGTTTAAAGTGTCTTCTGCTTTGCTCTCATCTCTTTGACGCTCACTATTCTGAAAGCTCTATTTGATGCAAGGGCAAATCTTTCTAGTCCTTTTCATTGTGATGAAGCAAATGAGAGTGAATGGAACAGGACAGAATGGAAGGTTCATGTATTAGGACACAGGTCTCTGAAGGTTTGGCCTGGTGACTCTCTGCCGTTTCACTTCCTGGATATGCTCATCCAGTGGAAAAATGGCCATCACTTGATCGCTGGGTCCCAGTCTGTTAACACTCAGCAACCCCCAGAGAATTTTAGATGTGGATCATCACACGCACACATTCATACACACACACTTTCTTTAACTTTTTCTATCAACCACAAAAATGAATCTACATAGGCCACATGTGGAATACGAATGATACAGTATGTGCTACCAATGTTGATGAGACTAATGGATATTTAAAATGTGGGTTACTTTCCTAACATTTCTCTCTTGCACTCTAGAGTTGTGGTTTTGTCACAAAGTACAACTCAACCGGCAACCAATGTGAAGCAGAGAACAGAATCGAGTATTGACCCAGGACATGGAATAAATAACTATTTGCAGAGCACTTTTTCAAATTTACATAAATACTCACTAAACATGACACCTGCTACAATACAAGGCATAACACTACAACATCCTGTGTGTCCGCCAAGGTCTCAGCTCTTCTATGTTAAGGTCATGGATGTATTTCTTCCCATGGTCCCGCTGGGCATTCTGGTTTTTGTTGCAAAGATATCATACTGGACAGAGCCACAGAAAAAATATCTATCTCACACACGCACACACAACTATCTTCAATCCCCTTTGTACGGCACTTCAGTCTGACTAACAGCCATACCAACATCTGCTGCTGTGCAATTGGTTGTGTGCAAATGAGTAAGAGAATGAGTGTGTATGTGTTTATGTATGAGTGCCTATGTCATGCCGTGTGACTAATAGTCCATTCAAATGTATAAACCCCATTTTTTGACTACGGTCTTTTTTTAGCAAGTTAAACTGATGTTTTATGTCATGTGAACGTGTGGAAGCAGCAGTGCTTATATGCAAAGTTCCCCATGGGCACTTATAAAGCTTATTTTATCTGAGACACAATGTACACAGCACATGTACAATATGTAAAAATTTAACAAACGCTCTGTAGAAGGGCTGGGTTACCTGGTTTGGCGTCCGTGCAGCGGGCTTGTCCTGGTGGTTGGCGAGGATGAGGAAGGGCAGCGTGCAGAGCTGCGGGTGCTGCAGGGCCGAGTGGAGCTCGTTGCGTGCTGCTTCTAGGTCCTCGTCCGACGAGGCGCTGTCCAAGACGAAGACCACCCCCTGTGAGCCCTGGTAGTAGCGGCTCCAGTATTTCTTGATGTTGTCAGCTCCTGTAGTGAGACAGGTGAGTTGAGTTGGCATAACTGATTTCACTGCTATCATGTGAAATCCTCACAACTCAACTTTATGTCTTGAAAAACCTGTAGTGACAGTCAGGTAAACTAACTAGGCTAGGAGTGACATACTGTACATAACTGGGCTTTAACTTACTTTACTTCTGTTGTCATGTCAAAACCTCACACCTCCAGCTTTAGGTGTTTTTTTCACCTCAAAATGAACAAATTGAAATAAATTAACTGGATCTAGATTGAGTTTTGTTACTACATGCTCACTCTAAGTACAAGGTATTACCAAATACCATACCAAATAATAGGTAATCAGAAAATCAAGACATTTGAAAAGAAAATTACCTCTTTGCTTGCCAAAGTTCTCAGCAAGCAAGTAAATACACTGACTCAATGGATAATTCAAATGTAGTCTGGGCTTGTTTTCAAGCCTCCACGGTGAATGTATATCCCACCTCAATTTATAGTGAACAACATATGGTTCCTTTTCTGTGTGGTAATTTGGGTCAAAGACATCCGCAACACATCCGCTGACCAATGTTCAGCCCGCCGCACTGCAACTTTATTTGTTAGTGTAAGTCATTTGCGGAAGAGACCTACATGCTCACAAAATGAGTCACTCCTGTCCCCCTTGCCACCGCCTCCCCCCACTCC
>CABFOS010141645.1:4483-21584 GCA_900660315.1 Diretmoides pauciradiatus
GTGTTGAATTGCTCACTCCATGTGGGTTTGTAGGTAAGTGCTGAAAATCTCTGATAATGTGTGTGATGGGCAATCTGTGCAATGTCTCTGTTAGTGTGTGTGTGTGTGTGTGTGTGTGTGTGTGTGTGTGTGTGTGCCTGTGCGTGTGTGTGTGTGTGTGTGTGTGTGTGTGTGTGTGTGTGTCTGTACATGTGTCTTTGTATGTGTGTGTGTGTGTGTGTGTGTGTGTGTGCGCGTGTGTGTGTGTGTGTGTGTGTGTGTGTGTGTGTAACTGTTGGCCCGTAGGCGTTGCCAGATGGTAGTAGGACAGAACATGAGAAAATATAACGGTGAACAGTGATCATCATCTTCACTGTTCTTGAAAGAGACAGAGTGGATGACTAAGCTTGAGTCAGTCTGTAGATAAAGGACTGACTGAATAAGCTCCACTAACCTTTAGTTCTCTTTTCATATCAGCATGAAAATGTCCTGACTGAAACGTATCACCCCGCATGTGTCTCCTTAGTGATATTTCATCAGATGACCTCTCCTTTACGCCTGTGCTTATAACGTCTCTGGTTATAGAATAATGTTCAATTGAAGGATAACGAATGCATTTATGGGAATCATGTGCATGAATCACATGAAGGCGTGTGCATGTTTGGAGCAACTCGATCCAGCGTCTAAAATGAATTGAAATTAAAAATCTTCAGTCTTCAGTCTTTGGTGGATAAATCAATAAGCGTCACGTCACACTGGCCAGTGATGTTTGAATGCCTTGGTTGTATGCAGTCTTTGATCTTTGGTGTTTGTCTTCAAACTTTGAAACTATTGTTCAAAATGGTTATAGTTTGAATTCTGCTGCACTTAATAATAAATAATTTACAAACTTGATCCATTGTATAAGTTTTAAACTAACATTCAGTACCTGGAAATGGGTAGGGTGACATATTTGTATGAAAACTGTATATTCATTATTTTGCTCAGTAGAAATGACTCTGAGCAGGGTTATGTTCAGTTTATCAGCCCATGGCAGGTGAGTCAAAGAGTTAAATTTGGACACTGCCTCAAACCCTTCATTTATTTATATTATATCTGTTAATTCAGTCTGGCCAAAATTGTTTGAGTCTGTTCTGTCCTCGTGTTTCAGGGGACCCGTGATGTGATGGGGGAGATATATGTAATGGCATGACAGATATAACTTGGGTTCTCATACAGTATGCGTGTTTTGCGTTATTTATACTCTATATATTGTTATGCACTGTCTGTCCTCTGCATATCCTCAGATTGAACTGTCTGGTGTTAGAATAAGCTCTGTTTCAGCTGTAGGGGAAGTGGATCCCAGTCCCACGTTCCCTAAGCTCTGTGCCTCTGGCATATCCTGAGGGATCCACCTACTCAGTCTCACTTAGGAGGAGAGATGATGCACTTCTGTTACCTAGCAGCCCAGAGACACTTTTTTTTTAGTTTTTGTTCTCTACGGGTAGTTGCAGTTTTGCATCCATGGAAAGTGTTGGCTGCAGACAGTTACACTGCAGTCATACACCTTATATATTTACTCAAGCCATTTTCAAGTTCAACATGATTATTATCTATAATCGGAAGCAATAGTCCTTTTTAGGTTTTACTCTTAAATATTTAAAATAGAGAAAGTGAGATGAGATTCATGAGTTAAATTTATCCATTTGCTTCCTGTCACCATAAAGTGCTCTTAAATAAAATAAGAACTCCGTTTTAAACGTGGGGATTCTTTTAGATGTGGATATAAAAGGTTTTAATGAGGTGTGTCGAGGTTTGCATTGGTTACATATATTGATGTTGGAGGGTGTTAATTCAGAGAACCACATCATTATTATTAGTCATTGGTCACATTTTATTTTCATGGCTCCATTTTGTACTGTTTTTATTCATATTTATGATGATATGATGTTATTCCAAAATGCTACAAATCCATTTCGAGATAAATTAACACCTGGTTTTCTTTTTCTCCATATTCCATTATGCAATTGCTTTCATGCCAGCTATTATTATTATTATTATTATTATTATTATTATTATTATTATTATTATTATTATCTATCAGAATCAGAATCAGAAATCTTTTTATTGCCATCGTATTTACACACTAGGAATTTACTGCGGCGAAATGGAGCAAGGACTAATGGACAAGAATACAACATTGGACAGGTGCAAGGACTAGACAGGACAGTTTATTATCTATCAAGTTTATGAACCAACATTTGGAAACCAAAGCAACGGTAGAAGTTTAATGCTGAAGCATCTCCTCCTGTCTAAACAGAAGGGGGACCTCTCAGAGGTACCTGTGTGTTTTGCTAGCCTGAATGATTCATACATGCAGTAAACGGAGTGTGTGGACTGGGATGGACTTGGAAGTAGAGCAGAGAACTGCTGCTTAATAATTGATCAGGTTGTTCTGTGGGATTGTGACGGTGATCTGAGAAGCTCCTCCCCTCCTGTCCTCCTCCCTGCTGCTCACCTAGCAACATTAGAGATACTGATTCAGAGCCGTGATCCTGTGGCACCGGGACGTCCCACGGGAATCTCTTAACACAGAAAACATAGGCAATGTTTTCTCCCTGTTTGTAGTCCAGACAAGAAAGCTTTGCTCAGGTATCAACAGAGAGGAGACCAGATATTTAACATAGATTTGGTGGATTTTCCACTTGATTGTCACAGATTGTCCAGAGACAGTTAACTATGTGTGTTCCTTCTGTTTGGGTCCTGAGAACTGGCACGTTTTATTTTCCTGATGTAAAACCTTTTGCTTTTATCTCCTCAAATCTTCTGCAAATCTCACTGTCAGTGATTCAAGTGACTCTGAGGTCCTACCCGCTCAGTCTCTGTTTAAAACAGTGCTGTTTACTGAAGCAATCAATGGTTGACCACTGTGACTGCTGAAAGAAACAGAAATAGTTTGTTGCCTCCAGCAAGTTGCTGGATTAATAATTAATAGTTAGCACTGTAACAGAAAGGGTTTGTTTTCCAGCTGAATAGCAGTAGTTGCTTGCCATCAAACGGCATGAGTAAGAAAATGGTAACAATTTGTCATGGTTTACTAGAGTAGAGTGGCTATTACACACTATTTTGTTGTGTTTGAAACAGACAAAGTGACAGCTTAGAACTTTTCACCCTGAATTAACTTCCTTTATCTGCAAATGTATCTTTCAAAAATCAATTAATTTCCAGTGTTACTGTCAGTAGCTTTAAAGCCTCACACATTGCATCTTTTGGATTTCTTCTGAATGAATAGATGCTCCCTGACAACAGTAGTGAAACAAAGAAACTTGCTTTCAAATGACTTTGAATAGAGTGATTAATAGTCATACAGTAAATAACTGCCTGTTTATCAGTGGTCTAGATAAAGATGCGTCTTTGTCTGCAGGCTGTGTGCCAGTGTGACAGTAGCATTGCACCCAGCGGAAATGCTCCACGCTGCTGACTGAGTGGCTTTGACACAAATTCCAGCTCACGCATGGAAGCATGTAGTCTTGCCTTAGCAACCGCTGCAGCCTCCCATCCGGAGAATGGAGACAAATGGCACATGTGAGCTTGGCTGGGGAGTATGGAGGCTCAGTCACGGTGACAGTTTTACTCTGTGTGTTTGTCTCTTGCTCCCTCACTATACTACTATTGTGCTGTACTTGTTCACCACCCTCCACACTTCCTCCACCCCCCTCTCGTACACATCTAATTCTTTCTTTGTTGGCCTAATGTGACCTGGACTCCTCTGGATATTAGGCTCCGCCGCCTCACGGCTCAGGCTCATGTGATAAATGCTGGAGTTGTGATGTGTCTTTTTCTTTCTGGATCAAGTTGAATTTCAATACATAGTTATTCAGCACAAAAGATATTTCTGAGGACGTCGATGACTCAATCCAATTTCATTCATTTTTGATTTGATCTGATATACTTTGATATGATACAATTTAAGTGTGCCATGAAGAGAGAAGAGAATTTATCTGGAGCCTGACAACATAAATTGACTTGTCAACATCCCCTACATTTTAGTATGGTAAATCAATACTTGTAATATATCATCAAAACAGAACCACTGTGGACGTGACAGTGTTTCTGTAGATTAAATGATTGTGACAGATTGCAGTGATGGAATAGAATGAAATGACAGGACACACAACTACTTATTTCTTGTTTCCGGTTGACATTGCAATAAACATAAACTCAAATGAATCATTTGTTGAGTGTGAAAAAGTTGAGAGTAATAATCGAGAGCAACCAGAGTCTGCAAAAAACTTCCAATCGTGGCGTTTGATGGTGAAAAATTTCACATCTTTGCTTTGAGCCGTCAAGTTAATCCACTGCGTCAAAGTAATCGAGAAATCAATTTTCACTATTTTGACTGTAGAATCAGGTTTCACTGGTCGATGCCCTATATTGAACAGCTGCATTGTAGTGAATAAAGACCGTAGAGTAGATCACTGTGGAGTCCCTGAGGTGGAAGCCACAAGGAAAGCTAAGGCAATGCTGTTTCTCACGTGAAATTAATCCTTAATGCCCTCTACCTTTCCTCCTTCTCCATCTATCTCTTTCACCAGGAGAACAGTGTGAGCTGTCATCTCGTTCGGGACGCTGTGCACCAGGAGTCTGTAAGAACGGGGGCACGTGTGTTAACCTGCTGGTCGGTGGGTTTAAGTGCGAGTGTCCATCGGGTGGCTACGAGAAGCCCTACTGTGAGATGACCACCCGCAACTTCCCCCCGCAGTCCTTCCTGACCTTCAAGGGCCTCCGCCAGCGCTTCCACTTTACCCTCTCTCTGGCGTAAGTACAGTGACCTCTCTGCAACAGGCCACATGGCTTCACATGCCTCAACCACTCACTTCCACCTGTGCTGCAACATCCCCCTCAGTGATCTGTGATTCACTCTCTATCAACCACCCCCGACATCCCACTTTTGCATACATACTCACCAGGTTTCACCTTCAGTGAAGCACGGCTTTACCTCACCCCTCACATTTATGTAACCATAATGGTGTTATGTAATATAATAATGATGGAATCACTCAACAGTCATCTTTTGTAGAGGGTCTTTGGTATCAGATTGCTGTGCCAAAATAAGTTAGAGGCATGCATACTTTTATGCAAGGCTTTTACGTTTATTGGTGAATGCTTAAAGGCAGGTAGGTAATATATATTTTTTGATTTTTTCTTGCCACCCCGATAGCGATCAATAATATAAGATATCTGACACTAAAATGAAAAAAAAAACGACGTCTCTAGCGAGCGCAAGTCCGGAAAAACTATGTTCAATCATTTCATTTGGCCCGAATGGACGAACTACCTGCCTGTCTACCTACCTGATAGTAGTGAGCGTTCGTGTGTCGGGAGAGGGGCTTTGGAGGGAGGGAACTCTGTTATTTTTCAAACTTACATACCCTGCCTTTAAAGGAGCATCAGTGATGGTACCTAAGCCTAAGGACGGAAAGGAGCCTTGCATAACAGAGGATATTAATCCGACACCCAAGAGTCTGATCTTATTACAGTCAGTGCCACTGGTCACTTTGAACTGTGAGTCAGTGCTTGGCCTATTTCCAGGTGAAGCTGAAGGTGAAACTTGAGATATGCTGTCTTTGATATGTATTTGTATGCAAGTGCACACTTACAATTTTTGCCTGGACCGTGAAAGCGAAGCTAATGTCGCTGATTGATGAATTCGCTCGGTGACTTTCGCACGCGTGATGTAATGTATTCAAGTGCGCCTAGGAAATTTGGCCATTTGATGATGTCATGGTGTGTTGAATGTACCATTCAGGCTAAGAAAATCCAGTGTTTGGCGGAGGGTTACACCACTGGTCGACTTTCACCATAATACATTGTGGTGCATTCAAGTGCGCCTAGGAAATTTGGCATGACTTTTGCCGTAATACATTGTAATGCATTCAAGTGCACCTAGGAACAGAAAACAGCTCTCCATGTGCCAAGAGGCATGAGGGAGGGCGCACATGGTCCAGCCACATACTAGGTTTTGACCTAGTCTTGCTGCCCTTACTGTTCAAAAGAAGGATGCTCTCTATCTGTGAAGGTATCTTGCCATGAACATTTCAACCATGCCACCATCTGCAGTATTTCCAAATAAGTATTATGAGCCAGATACATGTAGAGCAATGTACGCTTGAGCTCTAAATCGCTGACAGGTTGATCTGTCGGAGGTGGGTATGGAGAGGGAGGTGCTCTGAAATAAGCAGATGAACTGTGTATACTGAACAGCAGGACCTCCATGTTAATGAGCACCTACCTACCTAAGGCTGACAGAAATGTGATGTGATGAAATGTAAGGAGCAATAAAAGCATTAAATTCTGTTTGATATCCATCACAACAAAGGCATCACCTCTTGAAGGTATCACAGAGCATGTGTCCTGTATTCTGCTTTACCTATTGAGATACTTGTCACTATAGACGTGCTTGGCAGGGGCTGACACTAATAATGGGCGGTGGTGAAAATGATATCCCCTTGTGAGTTTTATGGATGCGGCCTTTACTTTAAATGAGGTTCAGATGACAGTCTTTTTGATGGAGAACTGCACAAACCAGTTTTAGAAGCCCCAGTCTATATTTCACTCACAGGTCAGAGGGTTGTGAAGTAGCTGCAGTGTAAAGACCCATATTGAATGATTGCGGCAGGTGAGTTCAACAAGTAGCTCTGTTACCTGAACTAGCACTGATCAGGTTTCTGCCGTAAAGAGCTTTTCTAATGACTAATGATCTTGTGTACTGTACCGCAGAGAGACTAATTATAGGTCTCATTCTATCTCAGCTTTGGAGGTTTGTCATACAGGCTGAGATTTGACGAGTAGAGTAAACCACAATACTGAACGTCATCCAAACACGACTGGCAGGATCCAAACAGGTTTTTGTGGTGGTCTTTGTCACATTGATGACATTTATGTTGGGCTCGTCCCCATCTCAATACGACCATCCCCTATATTTGATCATGAGCAATCAAAGCATTCAATAACACGCACCGAACACCACCCCCCCACTTCAAGATGGATTATTCATCGATGCAAATTTAGAGTTCATCGTTTTAGCAACGTTGAAATCAAAACATTCCAACAATAAGCCTTCATTTCTTTTTTTCATTAGTTCAACAATTTAGGTATTACTTAAATGACTTTACACTGTGCTTTATCTATACGTGGTTGTAAAATGGGTAAAAAAAAACTAAGTTAGTATTAGGTTTTCAGATATTTTTCTCACCACTGCATCTGCATCATATGTGTGCAGCATTGCTCCATGCAGCATGACACTATTCCTGCATAAGGGCTAGACTGGTTGTTATTTTTACTGATGGGTGCCTAATGTGACATGCAATGATGCCCATGGAGTCAGTCTTTAGTTCTGGCTGATTACTCTCACAGTTCAGGGGGCTCAGGGGGCATTGTGGAGAAGCCCTTTAAATCAATACATCAAAGACAAGGAGGCTAGCAGAGCTGCTTAAGACTAATCATTCTAGCTGCCATTGGTTATTTGTATTGGATTTATTGGAGCCGTCTGACTTGTCTGTGTTTTCTCTATGCTTTCATAATCGGTTGGAGCATTGGTTTGTGCTTTTCTTGTCTTAACTCCTGTCTGTGGTTGTAATTATCATTTTTCTCAGTAAGCAGGTCAGCAGTTCCGTGCCCCATGGCTACGCTCCAGCTCAAGAATACTGCACAAATAGCATTACATAGAATAATATACCCCCATCCCTTGAAGGCAAAGGAAAAACCTCCCAACATTCTCAGAGAGGATCCCTAGATAGTTGGATTTGTGAATCACAGTTTCTTTACTGCAACTGAACTGCAGCATTGGATTCAAAACTAAAAAATCACACTAACCGTGACAAACCTAATCTCGTTTGTATCGGATACCGTTTGACTCTAATTGAGTTAAGGTGTTGAAATGAAAATAAATTGGTCCTTTTGATGGATTATTAAGATGCATTTCAATTGACTGTCTGAATGCCAATAAGCTACACAAAAGCCAGATCTCCCAGGTCTCAGCCAGATGTATACAGTACAGGAGACTCGCTGTGTGGTCCCCAGGGAGGTGAATATAGATCAATCTTGTTGGTCCTGGATCATTTTTTTATAACCCAGTTTCACACATCCCAGTGACCTATTTCATTACAATGGAGGTGGATCAGCTTCATGTCCACAGACCATGTGTGTTATTTTTAAACCATGTGCTCTCATCCACACATCTGAATCCCAGGTAGAGGGGTACAGTACCATCGGCAGCCCCGGGGTTTGAACTGTGGAGGTGCAACTGTGTGTTCAGATGTGTTGAACATCGTGTTGAATATGCAAGGAATGGGCTACGCACTGGCCCCAGAGGCTCCGGTCTCAGACGTAAACAAAAATCTGAAATTGAGGTTGTGGTTCCAACATTGGCAGCCGTCTGTATTCTCCTCCATGAAATAATATGTTTTGAAGTGGTAGTTGTTATTACGCTGAATGGTCGGTACTTCTACTGCATGTTTAATGCATTTCCTTACGTGCAGTAATGTGTTGGCTTTCCCCCACTCTGCTGCTTTGACATTGGCCTACTTTCTGTCTCTATGTAGTGTGTTTTTTCTAATGCAACTCTGTGATTACCTATTCATGGCATGTAGTTTCTGTGTTTCTGGAGTGTCATTGGACATGGCTGTGCTGCAGATATGTCAGAAATTGTTTCTCCCTGTCTCGGCATATGCTCATGTTTAACCCTTTCGTCTGTTCAGTGATCTGGGTAAAATCTCAGTATCGTTTAATCACCTGATGTACTGCATTATTGCACTATAGCACTAATGCAATATGAAAGGAAAACAAGGTGAATGTGGGGGAAGTTGTGTGTCTTCATTATGTGGATTCTTTTAAATTGGACATGCCAGACTACTGCTGTGTTGTTGTTTTTTTAATATGGGCTACAAACATGACTGAAAACATGCTTGTTTACAATTCATGTTGATGGACAATGATTTTGACATTTTGGGATCCTTATGTTCAATTTGTATGGTGAAGATGGGACAAATTATGCTACATGATGCAAAATATCAACCATGTTCTCCTCAGTCTAGACAGGCTGAGATCGAATGGTCTCCTTACTTTCACCTTCACTGAGAGAACCTATTTTTACTTAGTGCCTTAGATCTAGGGTTGGGTATATCAGGGTTTTTCCTCCCCCGATACCGGTGCTAAATCGATACTTTTAAAATGCTGCCAGTGCCAGAACCGATACTTTATAAACAAAACTAGGTCAAAACCTAGTATGTGTCTGGACCATGTGTGCTCTCCTTCATGCCTCTTGGCGCATGCAGAGCTGTTTTCTGTTCTAAGCGCACTTGAATGCATCACAATGTAGTACAGCGAAAGTCGTAGCCAAATTTCCGAGGCGCACTTGAATGCATCACAACGGCGAAAGCTGTCGGGCTGCCCGTTGTTGCAGTTCAGCCAAAAAACACAAGACGACGGTTGACAACATTAAAGAACGGCTTTTTTGTTATTGCTAAGGCAAATTTGAACATTTTCCATCCTCCTTCTCAGTGCGCTCCCCATAGCTTATAGAAAGACAGTATGCAAACTAATGAAATCAAAAGGAAACCAAACCTTACTTAGAACAAGGCATCAATCTGGAAGGGAGCCAGTGTCCCAGGGAGGGAGGGGAGGAGAGGGGGTGAGATATTTTTTTACAGACATGCTCATACAGGAATAAATATGTTTTGACAAATGTTTTCTATAAGGACTTCACAACTCAATCAGTGACAAAAAATATGGAGCTATTGTCTTCCTCTCCTATCGTTGCCCTCAACAGTTTCCCACTCCCTCCCCCAGACCAACACACAGGATGTTACATTTTAGGCTATTGAGGAAGTCACTTTGCATCATAAAGATGTTGCCAGGCAACTCACCCAGCGTGGATATTCTATTCAGCGTCTATGATAACATGGCCATGTCAGATTTTAGCCAGCAGAAGTAATAGGAGGGGATGAAAACTATTTGACTCTTTGCCAAGGGGACATTAAACTATCATTAATCACTTTTGTACAAACCCCAAAGTCCAATGAATCTCTGAAGCATTTGTTTTTGCATTGACCTGGTAGTTTTACATGTGTAAGTGTTGTGTTTTGAATATTTGATTGACGTATACATTATTTTACGCTAGACTTTGCAAGTACAGTGCCAGCTGTAGAGTAAAGGAACATTCGGTCTGTTTGGTGACTGCATTTGAAATAGATAAATACTTTATTGAGCCCCGGGGGAAATTCTGGAAATAATAAATGAGGCATATTTATCCCACTATTACATAGTATAGTTTTAATATTGAACCTCTGAAGGGGCCAGGACAATGAGGGTCCAACCCCAGGATATGGCACAGTCAGTATGCAAGCTGAACTAATCCTCCCAATCAAAATTCTCAGCCACTGCAGCAATAGGCTCATATTCCAGATCCTGTGAGTCATTGAGGTAGAAAGATGGCTCCTCCCACTTGAGGTATCCCACGGTGGCCTAGTCTGGCCTGTCCCTGTCCGCGGGGGGTGGGGCAGTATGAGGTGGGGGGGCATTTTAGATTGAAATGTGGCTTTCAGGGTAGTGGGGACTGTGGAGAATGGCAATGACCGCTGCCTTTGTGCCTCGCTCTGCTTCCTTTGGGACCATGGGCAGTGAATGATGCGGCCCCGGGGAAGGTGCCTCTCTCTCTGTTCTCCAGCGAGGAGAGAAAAGCAGAAGAGGAGAGGACCAAAAGGAGGGTAAAGAAAAGCAGAGAGAAGTATTGACTTGGGCTTTGAACAGGGACACTGCGCTTCAGGGCCAGCCCCTGTAGTTGCTATGGTTTTCCAGTCAATCTTGGAGCCCATATTTGCGTTGTTTGCTGCCATGCTCCTCCTGTGCACCACTGTCATAGAGGGTGACAAGGAACTCATATTCCCATAATCCCCTGTTGCGGTGACTGAGAACAGTGTTTAATGTGGTCTTGAGCAAATATGTACGTTCCAATCAGCTTTGACAGGACTGGGTATTGTGTAAAGGCCGCCTGACAGACATTAGCAGACAGTGTCTGCCGACAGTCATTATAGGAGAGTCAACAGCCGTGACTGATGGCGGCTGTAGTTCAGCAAACCAGGGGCCCCTGGGAGCCACAGCCCACAGCATAGGTCAGTGAATGGACCAGCGGATCTGGACCACAGCCTGTTTTGGACCTTTCATAGCAAAAGGAAACCGTGGAAAAGAGCGTGTTGGATGATTTCACCTATGACAAGTCTAACAGTCACAGGTTTGCTCTTTCCATCGTCAACAAATTGGGAAGGCAAACTGACAAATTTGCCTTCCTTTGCCTCACCAGGGGTCAACTGGAAAATCTATTTTCATCTACCGTACATAACATTTCACTGTGGAACATTAAGGAGTTTCTTCACAGACGTTTTGCCTTATCCCTTCCAGAATTGTTTTAGAAACCAATCATTACTTATGCAGTGCTGCAGGTATTTGTACTGTAGATTGCCAAATACTCAGCAGCATGGTGAGAACTGACACTACTGTTCCACCTTGACTTGTTAATAGATATGGCTGGGGTGTTGTGCGAGGATGGGCCTTGTTTACTCAGCCAAGTGGAAAACTATTATTGCTCTCATCGATATTTCTAACACTCAGCACAATGTGATCACAAGACACAGCATGAGCACCGGAATGAAAACTGTGCAATTAAATTAGGGCTTCCTCAATTACACATCAGTATTAATGTCTCACAGAGATATAATCTTATCTACATAATGAATACCATTAAACCAGGTGAGAGAATGTAAGCAGCAGCAGTCCTACAATGCTTTATTGTGATTTTTGTCAGGACTTCCTGTACTATAGTTGACTAAGATGTTACAGCAATTTAAAGCAGTTTGCCTGGGAGCAAAAAGCCTTTCATATAAGCGTTCAGGCAGGCATGTTGAGGCAGTCATGACAGTAGAACAATCATGACATTGTAATGTCTGAGGCGTATGCAAGTTTTTCTTTATGGGAGGACTAAATTACCGCACAATAAAAATGGATGCCTTGCATGTATATACTCACTCTCAGCGATGAGCCCAACCAAGCCAACACTTCATGTCATCTCTGCATGCTAGACGTGCTAATTCTTGGTAAATCCTCTCTGACCAGCTGACGGCTCAGTGCCCCGTCCGGCCTGCAGGCAGTCAGTCCGCAGCATTGGCTCAGTGACGGAGATCACTCCTCTCATCACTGTGGCAGCAGCTCGCGACACCAGCTTGAACCTATACTTAGGGTTAATATGAGCTCTATGTGACCTTAGAGTAACGGCCCTGTCTGAAAAGAGGTTGTGACCTTTATTGACAGGATCATCATTCTATCCCCCCCTCAAGCCCGTCCTCCTTTTGTTGATCCACCATTGATTTCTCAGGCAATGAAAAAGATCCTTTGTCAGCAGGACCCACTGTCCTGCAGAGAGCAAGCCCTCTGTGTGTGTGTGTGTGTGTGTGTGTGTGTGTGTGTGTGTGTGTGTGTGTTAGCCCTGCCTTTGACTCAAGCTGTTTTGGTTTGAATTATTAAGATGCTGAAGAACAGCTGAGGTGAGTGTGATATAAAGGACCATTTGGCCGTTGCTTCCCTATTGAAACGTTTCTAATGAAGCTGACTCATAAAGATATTTCCAGGTTCCAGGTGGATTTAATGATTGATCCCATAGTTCCTTTAAATAGAACTTTAAAAGACAACAGAGCGGAAACGTCAGGTACTTCACTACTCACAATTCTAGCTCCACCAATCAAGACATTGCTGTTACCATTTTACAAGTTTCGCGGTTGGTAATCAGGACTGACTGAGCAAACGTAGTTGCCGTCTGCTAGCTAGCAACATACTCCACCATGGTTTCCCCTGTCAGGCATGAGGAGTGGAGTGTGTGTGCAGGGGCAAAACACTACAAATAGTTGAGTTCATTCATTCCCTCTTAGAAGACGTTAAATACACAGTCTTGTACCTTCGCCTTTGTTTTTTCTTCAAAAAACGGAAGAAACAAGACTAGTATGTGGCTGGACCGTGTGGGCACTTCCTCATGCCTCTTGGCACATGGAGAGCTGCTTTCTGTTCCTCGATGCACTGGAATGCATCACAGTGTATTACAGCGAAAGTCGACCAATGGTGTAATCCTCTGTCAAACGCTGGAATTTCCTATTCTGAATGGTACATTCATGTGCCCACATTTTCCAGGTGCACTTAAATGCATTTCATCAAGTTGACCAATGGTGAAACTTCATCAGTCAGCACAACTATGATCAGTCACATACATTCACCCACTGTCCAGACAAAAAAAAAGATAAATTCTCTTTTGTTACAAGGTCAAGATTCATCTCATAGCTGATTGATTCAGTTCATGGCTTAACATTATTTTAATAGGGATTTTCTTTCATATCAATGAAGAAAATGAATAGGAAATTTACGTCTAGAACCAGGGCTGCCAAATAGTGGCCAGTTATCTTTCAGCTCTATTGAGCTAAGTTTATGTTGATGAGACACTTTCACACCAACTCTCTTTGAGTCCCATTTGTAAATGCTGAGCAACCAGAAGTTCATAAGAGTCTTAAAAATGGTAGCATGGAAATACAGTTTCTTTATTCAGTGGTTTTTCTAACCCTTCCTCAAACGATCCTTTTGGGTATTCTCAAACAACATTTTTCCTCTAATCTGTCCATCTTAGCGAAGCTATTTATACTACTGTTATAATGCAGTACTGCACTTTACTAATCCAAATCCTTGGGAATGGAGGAAGTTCAATGGAGGGAATTCTGATTAAGGTACACTCACCGGTCTAAAAGATTGATTTGTTTTCAAACATGCATAGCTTGCATTCCTCTGCACAGTTGAATGGGTACAGTAGGTCAAATCCTACATACAGTACATCAACAAGAAACCTCAAACATTATGCGCACAACTAAGAGCATTTGTTTTTGTAATGTTGTGTGTTTTGTTTAATTTGTTCATTCTGATAACTGGTCAGTTTGGATTTTAAGTGTACACATAGACTCTAAGTGCATAAAATACGGGCCGGGCAGTAAGGAATTGTGTATTTGTAATTCCTTTCCTTTTGACTGAAGCCTCTCTGAAACAAACGGTGCCCTCCACAATGGATCCTGACATTCATGACTCTGTCTCCCATTCCACAGCCAATCTTAAACCAGGCCGGCTTGCCCCAGGGGCCCTCAGACCAAAAGGTTGTTGTTGTGACAGTGGACAACTGTGACTCCTCTGTGGCACTGAGATTTGGTCATATGATTGGAAACTACACCTGCTCTGCCCAGGGAAGCCAGTCAGGATCCAAAAAGTAAGTACATAGGAAAAGCCTCAACAGTATTATGGGTACGTACTCTAACTGGCTAGATGGATTATTGTGTGGTGTAATTACAATACATTTCACTTTTGAAACCTTAATTCCTTTTGTATATTTTGCTGTGTGCTTTACACATCCCCTCACTAGTTCTGTATTGATTCCAGTAATTTCATGTATTCCTTTCTTTGCCATCATCTCATCTGAAGATATGGTAAATGAGTTTTGAAGTAAAGTTCCGCATCTCCGGGGTGTTAACTAAAGTTGTTTTTTTCATTAGGATGTTTTTTCTTCTTCTCTTCATTTCCTGGGGAAAATAACACTGCAAAACTGTGTGTTGTGATTAATTTTTCATGGCCCCCGTGCTAGTGTTGATGATCTTTTTTGATGGAAGCAGCGTTTGATTGTGTACGGGTTCTGCGTTTTCAGATCTCTGGACTTAACAGGCCCGCTGCTCCTCGGGGGCGTGCCCAAACTCCCGGAGGACTTCCCTGTCCAGAACCGCCAGTTTGTGGGCTGCATGAAGAACTTGCGTATTGACGATCAACATATAGACATGGCTAGCTTCATTGCTAACAATGGCACTCTGCCAGGTATGTAGCACTTTGAGCTGCTGTTCAGCGAAGGAGCTGTAAAGTTACTACTGATTATCCGTTTCTTTTCCTATTATAACCGTGAGCATTTTGCAGTCAACCAGTTTGTTGTTAGAGGAGCCTGGTTCAGGAAAGAGAATGACACCGACTACACTGAGTACAACAGGGCACTGTGGAATGATCATTTTACCGGCTATGAATAGTTTATTACCCTCTGTCTCTCTGCCTCTGTGATGGAATAATGAGTTGGGATAGATCAAACATACGTTTTCTTCTACCTCTAATTTCCTCGCCCTCCAGGATGCTCTGCCAAGAGGCATTTCTGCAACAACAGTCCGTGTCAGAATGGAGGAACCTGTGTGAACCTGTGGGGCTCCTTCAGTTGTGATTGCCCCCTAGGATATGGAGGACAAAACTGCCAAAGGGGTAAGTGAGTTCAGTGAAATGTCTGGCGGTATGTCTGGGGGCATCAGGGTGAGAGCACCCACACATGAGAGGAAGCCCAACAAGGATTTGTCAGCCCCATGACCTTAAGAACAAATCATTATCATTGAGTATAAAGCTGGCGTGGTCAGAATAAGCCAAAAGTAGAAACATTTTCTCAGTAACTAATGCATAAACCGTAGATTAGCAACAGCACCCAGCAGGGAGAGAATCAGCAGCAGTGTTGATATTATTCAAGCCAGATATTAGAATACCTGACTTGATTTCAGACCGTTTCAGGCCATAAAAGCCTGTTGTGTATACTAGTCGTTTTTAATGCCAACTATTTGACTGGTGTTAATCAGTATCCACTGTGTATAACATTTTTTGGGTCTTTTAGTTTGAAGAGACGATGTTGAACCAGTTAAGGTCTACTTGTTTTTTTGAGGTTCATGTATGTAGTTCATGTTTTTAGCCCAGTGTTTTTCTCCTTTCGTCTGATACACTGCAGCTGGAAGAGACACAGGAAGAGAAATGAGCCTTGTAAGAGACGGCAGGGGAAAAACACCCTTGTTTTTGGTTTGAAGTAAAATAAGGAAATACAGAGATTAATTAAGTTAAGATTAATTAATTAAGAAAGGGGAGATGAGAAGGGGGTAAGGTGCAGGGAAGAGGGAAAGGTGTAACAGTAGAAGTGGAACAGGAAATCATAGTGTAATGTGTTGACATGATACTGATCTCCAACTGAGATTTAATGAGCTTCGATAACATGAATATATTATAAACAACCACAGTAATGAACAATTCATCATAGCCACTAAAGGCATCTTTCAAAATCCAGCTATAATGAGTAAATATGATATAGATATTGATCCGGTGGTCTGACCAGCCACATGACTACAGTAGGTCACTGGGTTGGGTGAATCTCCTGCATATTTCAACTTATTCTCACAGTGCGGTTCATAAAGCCGCTACAGGGTTAGTATGGGTTACTATTTTTAATACAGCTTTTCTTTGTTCTGTGATAACTTCAAATGTTTTGAAATTGCCCCGAAGCTGCTCTCTCTCTCTGGGTCTCGCTCGTCTCCCCACCCAGCCACAGTGCCATCAGCTTTGTTTTCCATTAATAATCTATCATTTCAGTCTGGGTTTTATTTTCTTCACTATGAGTAGAGACAACCTAACGAGAGAAAAACTGTTGAACGTGCAGCACTTTTATGTCTTGTTGACGGGGTAGCTTGTTTTTCAGAGGGCGTTTTAATTGACGAGTAGTCATTACAAGTACGGCTGTATGTTGATGCTGTTGACTGAGGTCCCTCATGTTTGACTGCATTATACATAACATTTACTTTCTATAGAAAACACATTACATATCAATACCACACTAATAGGGGTGGAATAATTAATGGTAGACTGGTATCTATACCATGAAGTGAGACTTGTTCAGTTACGATAACATGGATGTGATCAGAGGATGTAGTGGAGTTAAGATGGAAGATTATCACTGTTTGACAATAATGGCTCACTGTCACCTGCTGTAACACAAACCATTTCCTCATCACTCCCACCCTTTCTTTTGATTTTCAAAAGATCTTTTGATAATCTTTTTCCTCTCTGTTAATTGATGTTGTAGTTATGACCCACCCTCAGCGTTTCCTTGGTAACAGCCTGTTGCAGTGGAATAACCTGGTGGCGGTGCTTACTGTTCCCTGGCATGTGGAGCTCATGTTGCGCACACGCCAGTCCACCGCCACACTGCTGCACATCTCAGCTGGCCAGC
>CABFOS010141650.1:7715-20549 GCA_900660315.1 Diretmoides pauciradiatus
ACATTTGTTTATAGAATGCCCGCGGCTGACAGCACTGTTTGAACTCCTCGAAAGGTGGTTTCAGGGTTTTGGGGAGGAGTTCTCTTTTGCTTTGTTTATTTTTGGTCCTAAATACAGTGCGAGCAAGAAGAGTGTCCATACACCAAAACTCTGTCTATGTCTCTTCTACTCTGTCTATCTCTCTCTTCTACTCTGTCTATGCCTCTCTTCTTCTCTGTCTATGTCTCTCTTCTACTCTGTCTATCTCTCTCTCCTACTCTGTCTATGTCTCTTCTACTCTGTCTATCTCTCTCTTCTACTCTGTCTATGGTTCTCTTCTACTCTGTCTATCAATTCAATTCAATTCAATTTAAATGGCTTTATTGGCATGACGTAACACTACATATTGCCAAAGCAAGTGTTTAAACACTGAAAGGTAAAACAAACCCTCACAGCAGTCTGTTCTTCCTCCTTCCATCAGGAGGAGATATAGAACACCCAAGGCACGTACCAGCAGGCTGAGGAACAGCTTCTTCCCTCAGGCCGTAAGACTGCTAAACAAATAACTAATAAACAAGCCACACGCACTACAGCATTTTATTCACTGTTTTAGAATCCAGTCTTTTAACCTTTTAACCTTGCACTTGTCATTGTAAATTGTACATGTATTTATTGTAGGTTTTTAACCCTTGTTTTAGTTAGTAGGTTTTAACCTTTGTTTTAATCAGTATTTCGTGCCTACAGTATTCTGCAGCTCTCAGCCTAAGAATTTCACTAACTGTACATGTTCAAATATGTGACATGTGACAATAAAACTCTTGAATCTTGAATGTCATATCGCCTACCCTTAGTGGATGTAAAGTCCTGTAAAGCCTCATTAGCCTTCTGTGACCATCTCCTCCTTGTAGTCACAGGCTTATACAGTAAATACAGTGGCCTGAGGTGAACCAGGTTGTGGTCAGATCTTCCTAGGGGAGGGAGGGTGGAGCTGTATGCCTCCTTAACATTGGCATACAGCAGATCCAGTGTCTTATTTTCCCTGGTTGGATAGTCCCCAAACTACTTTAAATTCAACTAGAAAGGTGCACTCAAAGGGCGCAGACCTCCACCCAGGATGCATGTTGCCTGTTTATGTGGCGACCTGTGATTCAGATCACCCCTGCTCCACCGCTCCACCAGGTATCATGAAAATCAGATGATGCGTTAAGCAATTATACCTCACTTCCTGTTTACGTGGCGTTGTGTTGACCTTGAGTGGTGGCCATGTAAAATTGTACCCATTGACCCTTATGGGGCATGCATACTGTATTAAGTAGAATGTCAAAGGGATGATGCATTAAGCAATTAGACCAGGAGCAGGCCAGGAGTAGCAGTGCAGCTAACATAGGGCTCCGGGGACCACCTGGGCACTAGGTTATCCCCAGTGCCAACAGCGACCCAGGCGGAAATTGAACCCAGAACCTTGTTGCTGTGAGGCGACAGCGCTACCACTGCGCCACCGTGCCACTTGAATGTCGACTGAGTCGCAACCAGTGTGTCGTGATTGAAATAAGGCAGGATGAAGTGGAGGGAGAGACTGAAGAAGAGATATGAGGAGAGCAGGGGATACCACCAGTCTCTGCCCTCAAAGAAAAGGTCATTAAAAAAGGAGGAGAGTCCAGAAAATAGAGGGAGAGGGATAGTCTGGCATGTCTTCCACTAGCTCCTGGGGTAATCTTTCTCTACAGGGCTGTACCATTCTGTTAATTCAACATGACATCCCTGTTCACCCCCTTCCCAGATCACTCTCTCGTAACCTCTGGTTGCTACGCAGCTGCAGATCAAGGCAGCCCATGTCCTTGCTGATTTCATGGAGCCTTGTCTTACAGTGGCTACAAGTAGCCAGTTGCCACATACAGACCGCACACAGCCACAGATGACCACATCAGTGTAGGAGAAAGGGGACACAAATGAAAACTAATCCTATCCTTCCCATTATGATGAATGCCGCCCCCAGCTACTTCTTTCTGCACTGTCACTTAAGTCAATTTTAGTTATAGATTGTTTAACAAAACAGGTTTGTCACAGTGTTTTACAGGGCAACAGAGGACACCAGTACTGATAACGCAAAAAACACATTTTAAATGAGGCCAAAGCTTATGTGTGTATGTGCCTTCCCTTATGTTCCATGATAAAACATTTTAAAAAATTACAAGAGGGGAATGGGCTCCTCCTCTGTATGAAAAAAATAGGGATAAGTAAGTAGATAACAGGAAGCAATGGATTAAAGGAAAAGAAAATTACTTCAGAGGATGACAGCTCACTGGTGGTTAAAGAAGGGATGAAGGGAAGGCAGAGTCCATCAGGGATTAATTACACAATAATTACCTTAACGGCTCATTACAAGCCACGCTATTGACTGAGTGAGAGACTGAGTCTGGTAACCCCTCTGCTCCTCCACTGACAACAAGTGTCTGTCTCCTCAACACTTTAATTAACTGGGGTTCAATAACGATTAGCTTGAGAAAACATAGCCAGAAGTTGACATATTGAGGTTGTGAGGGGCATACTGAGCTGGGCGATTGGTGTGAATACCGGTTCAAATCCTATCCTGAAAATGCAAGATCTGAACCAGTCATCCGAGGGTGAAAGTGTAGTGTAATGGTGCCTTTGGATGCAGACATGCCACATGACATACCTTGGCTAATGAGCACATTACACTTCCTGCATTTTATATCGACTGTTCCGCTTTGTCTCATTCTTAAATGGCGACAAAACAAATGTTAAATGTCATGAAGAGGTTGAGAAACTGCTGCATGCAGATCTGATTCAAATTACTACTTGATATTTTGTGGAATCTGTCATGTCTTGCAAAATGGAACCAATCAAATTGTCTACAGAAGTACAAACCCCCACACATCTTGCTTTTCCAGAGAGACTAAAGAAAACCCTAATGGAGGTATCTCAGTGAATAACTGAGCTAGGTTCGGTGGAGACTACAGTCTTACCTCATGGGATTTGGAGGTCTGGGCTACGAAGCCACCTCCATGGAAGTGGACCAGGAGGTAGGGAGATGGGGGGCTGCGCTTGGTCTTCAGCCCCAGCGACAGAGAGATACTGCCTCCCTCAGTGCGGGCGAGAGACAGCAGAGCCTCACTGTCCTGGAGATGTAGAAGGGGCAGGAAGAGGTGTGAGAGAGAAAGAGATTTATTGTTTAAGCCCAATAGTTCAGAAGTCACATCACATAATGGCAGATTGCAATGTTTGGTGATGGACCACAATCTGTGTACATTGCAAACAAAGCATTATATTCATCCATAACTATTTGATTGCTAGTGTTAGCAACATGGCTCCTTTGAGCAAGAGATTAGCTAGCCATTCTGCAGCAGCTTGCTGCAAGTCCTTCCTTCGCTACCATAAACACACACTAAAACCCATTCATTAACTGAAACAAGGAGGGAGAGAGAGGGAGGAGAGGGTGAAAGGGAGGGTTTCCGCTGATGCAGGCTTGTGTTTTGCAACATTAAAAAGGACACTGTTGTTTTGTTGGAGTGTGATCAATGGCTGAAACTGTTTGCTGATAGCATATCTGGTTAGGTGCCAGGCTACAGAAAAGGCAGGAGGCAGAGAAAACCTGGGATGGAAGAAAAGACTCTCGCAAGAGAATTAGAGAGGGAGGCAGAGTAGAGAAAGTGGGAGAGATACCAACCTGAGAGAAAAAGATTCAGAGAGAAAGAGGGAGATAGTTTTAAATCTAGGAGGATGAAAAGAAGTGGTTTACTCTAGCAGCTAGGAAAAAGAGAAACCTTATTGATATGCTGTTAAAGCCTTTCAGATAAAGCACAAACAGCCTTAAAACAATACATTAAAATAAATTAAATAATAGATTTAATAAATAAAAATAATCTATATGACTCTGTTATGTGTAAAATGGGTTGAATTGAGCCAATGGAGAAAAACTACAAGGAGATAGTGTTAGATAATTAAACAAATACAAGATGATAAAACAAGATGAGTTTAGTATACATATGCATCACCCGTTTAACCTTTATTGCGAGACTAAAATGGTTTTTACAGAGCATCCAGTGTGCCACTATAATGTGAATTGGATTAGGACTTTTTCTAATTACCTGTCCTTCACGTAAGTCATAAGAGATGAGCCTCATTTGAACGGGGGCAGTGCCGATGTGTGCTGATGGTGGTGCTATAGTTACGAAGGTTTCGGCCGCCAGGGGAAGGTCAAAGGGCACGGGGGGCACAGAGAGAGCGCGGTTCACCTTGACCTGAGTGGATGTCATACTGGCCAGACTCTGGAGGGAGAGATGAGAGAAACACAGAGAGAGAGAGAGAAACAGAGAGAGCGAGAGAGAGATCAAAGGAAAGAAAGAAATTGGATGAATAAACCATGAACCCCATTGAATACATTTAATTCCATTCTATTATTACTAACTGCCTGTAGGCCAAAATGTATAACAATAGGAAGATACTTTTACCAGAGAAAAGTGTACTTGTGTGTGTTTATAGAAGTATAAGGTCGCAGCCCACTCACCGACAGGACCTCGGTCTCGGTGATGTTCCAGAAGGTCTTCCAGAAATGGACATCCAGGTTCTGGGTGATGCGTTCAAATTCTGCCCCCCTCAACTCTGGGTCGATGGCGTACTTTCCTGAGGTAAAGAAAGAGGTGGCTGCTACGCCTGGGAGAGAGCGGTAGGAGGGACAACATGATGAGAAGAGAATGGCATGAGAGAAGAGATTGGGAAATTAAAGAAAATAGAGAAGAACGGGGAGTAGAATGAGAGGAAAGTGAGAGGGATGAGAAAAATAAGGGTTAAAAACCATAAATGAGAATATCGAAATGACATAGATGGGAAGAGAGGGAAGAAGACCAGGAAAGAGAGGACATGGGGGAGGGAGAGTTACTGGCACATAAAACAACATCAGAACACATCAACTCACTGAGATAGCAACAGAGGGAGGGTGAAAGTGTAGAGATAGACAGAGAGAGAGAGAGATGGTCATGAGTGCTAAAACATGAAAAACTTTTGTAGCTTCAGAGGTGTGGGTACGGAAGAGAGCAGCAGTCATCAAACGCATCAGGCTGAATTGGCTTTTCTTCACTCACAGCACTAAAATGTTTATTGACTATCCATCAGCCAGGTTCCACAAGACTGTTAAAATTGTATTGTGTTAGTGCTCTGTTGAAACAAAAGCTTCTGTGATCTGCATAGATTGTTTTGCCAGTGAGATAGAGGGCTGCATTAAAATTCTAGCCTGCTTCCAATAAATCACATGCAAAGGTCTATGCAAAAGACAGGCTTTAAGAGAAGACAATTACAGCCTCAGACCTCTGTATGCTCAGTGCTAAAATGCAGACACAGGACAACTAATGCAGCCTACAGTGCTGTATGTAGAACTAATTGGCACAATAGAGGTCATGTGATAGATGCAGCCTCATTCCCTCATAGTGCCTCTTAAGTCACTACAGAGGATTATGGTGGAGGGGTTACAGTACACTCACCGTATGGTGCAATACCACTTGCCTCCACTGTAGCGCAGCAGAGAGCACAAAAGACCATAAGAGTTGGATGATTTCTTTGTGACTGTTCAATATATCTTCATATCTGTGTGTGTGAGTGCACATGCAAATGTGTACACGGTGGCGCATGTTTTTCTATCTCTGCCTCTGCATGCATGGTTGAAACATATATATACATATGAAGTACATCGGCTAGCCCTAGAGAATCCTAAAAGATGAAAGAGCTTCGATAATCCAAACACACAACATCAAAAGATACACAGTCAAAGGCTATGTAGCAGAGGCGTGGGTATGAGTAGGATGTATGAATGTGAATGAGGTGGCTGCATGATGGCGGGTGCTGCTGCAGAGAAGATAATGCTGACCTAGTCCTGACTGATTGGGTCTGTAGTTCTCTCCAAAGGCCACAAGGCCAATGGCAATGGTCTGGAGACAGGGCCGGATGGCTGGAGTGAACTGCAGAGAGAGAGAGAGAGAGAGAGAATGAGAGCGAGAGAGAGATCAACTCCTGGTATACTTTTAGTGTTTCATTTGATATTGCGCAACTGTGAGAGAGAGTGGTGGTGGGGAGGGGGCAGGGTATCACATGGTGAGTAAGCTATGAGAACAGCCAGTACTAGGGAGATTTCATTTCCCCCTTTGCTTTATAGGTTTTGACTTCTCTGTTCATTGAAGGTTCAGCCTCTCCTATTAAGTTCAAACATAAACAGAGGCCATGGCTGTAAAAAAACAAAACGATGTTGTACTCCCTTCCCTGCCTCTATCCATCCATTCATCTCCCTTCCCTCCTTCCATCTCACCTGAAGGTCAAGGCAGCAGGGATTTTGCATAGCAGAGTATTCCCTTCCTTTACATGTACACCTTTACACACTCCCCACCATTCTCTCCCCTCTTTCCTCCCTTGACCCCCCCTACTCTTAAGAGGTCAGGAAACCTGCAGTATAGTGCGTGGGGGCCTGGAGACAAAATAAGTTCCTGGTACAGGTGAATCCAGTTGTTTTTCCCTCCAAAAGTCAACAGGTTAAGTGCATTTTAAACTTACTTATAATATGCTTGGTGTGCATTGTGTATGTAAAAAAAATCTGCAAATATATTATTAGATCCTCCACCTCTGTAAGAGCTTTTTGCAATGTGCACTGCTTAGAGGAATTACTATGTGCTCCTTATCCTGCGCATAGCCCTAAAAGCCCTAAAAAAACCTGCATAATGGAACACATTGTGTGCTCGTACACCAGGCAGTATGGTCACACAAGCACCGCACGAACCAGCTCTAGGTTGTTGCGCAGTACATTCCCATACCAATAAGTAGCTCAGTGATTTTCTAACTGTAAAGGCTAAGTCAACACATGAATTAAATATTTTGTTCAGTGATTCTTAGTCATAACACTGCGCTACCACACCACAGTGTTAACAGGTGGAGTTTTTAAAGTCAGCATAGTTTCACTCAAAATCTTGCATATCCCCTCAACCCTTCACCTATAAAGTGCTGGTGTACTTGTGCAGGTCACTTTGTGTATCCGCAGGAACAAGCTGAGGGGCACTGCAGAGGCTGTGGCAATGCTGAAAGACACGGCTTCGCTAATGTAATTCAAAAGAGGGTCTGCTTTTAAATGCCTATTGTACCTCTCTGGGCTCCCAGCACTAGATACTGGTACATTCAGATGCTTGTGTGTATGAAAGCTTATGGTAGCTGGTGAGTTTTAAGTTGATTTTAGCTACTTTTTCTACCGTATTGATGTGAGATGTTTCATTACATACTGTAGAGCATCAAAAACCCCAGTCTCTCTATTCCCCTTTCATCTGCAGAAGCTGCCCTTGTGCATGACAAATCATTCCCTCCCTTTCTCCCCCCCATCCTCCTTCCTCTGTTGCACCTGAAATCCAAGCCCTTGAGCATGAGAGAACACTACTCCAACCCTCTCCACCCCTCCCTCTTGCATCATTTCTTCCTTTCCCCCTGTGCATCCCTCTGCTCCATTTCGTATCCCACCTGAAAGCCCAGGCAACGGCCGTAGAAGCAGCCCTTGTGCATGGAGGAGTATTCGCGGACAAAACTTTGGCTGAGGCCGCTTTCCTCATGGAAGAAGAGATTGCCATCGTTGTTGTCATGTAGCAAGCGCTGGGCCAAGTAGAGCAGAGCGCGCAACTGGCACAGGGCATTGCAGTACGCCTCCATCTCCCCAGCATTGTGCGCTGCCCGGAAGAAGATGCTGCGGCGGCTGGTGGCGATGTAGCGCCCCTTTTGGATGATGTGGAGAAGGCAGCAACGCACCACCTGGGAAGGGAGAAAACGTTATAATATTTGGGAACAACTGAACAGTTTTAGTCCACCATTTGGCAAAAAGCTACACCGACTCTCCACCGAGTCTATCGTTTTATCGAGTCCAAGTTGTAATTAAGATTAGTGTAGTAAGCTTAGAGGAAAAAATGGATGTGTAGCAGCCTGGTTGAACACAAGCATGTGAAAAGCTTGCTGCTTCATTGGGGTGTTACGCATTAGTCCGAGTAGAACTGGGAATGAGACGGATTAAAAATGTGGACATCTAGAGGCGAGAAAACAGAGAAGCATTCATTTGCTACTCTGCTAGATTTATTCAATAGTAGTGGGCTGCATCCACTGAGGGTCATGATGGTTCATCAATAACAGTAGAAGAGAGTACAGTGGGGGTAGATATTCTGCAGTTGAAGAAATGTATCTTTCCTGATATGCAACGTAAAATCAATCTGTAAAACAAATGGGCTGACCTTGAAACAAAGAGATATCAAGGCAAAGAGGGGATAGTGAGCCGTTTCTCACAGTGTGGAGAGAATATCGATAAGAATGTATTGCAATATATGGGCTTATTATTCTGGAACACCTCCACTGGGTAGAACACAAACTATATATACACCCATTTCAAATGTTTTGAGAGGAAATTGCATTTAGTAAGATGTAAATAGTTTAAAGGGAATTAGTACAGATGCAAAAATAAAAATAATAAGTGAACCTCCTACTGCATTAGTTAAATAGGTAAGTAGAATCAGGTGGGTAAATAATTGCGTATGAAGTTAGCCAATCAAAGGTGTTTGGGGAGAAGTTTGTGTGGCACTGTAGGCTGCAATCTAAGGCTGACATCAGAGAACCTCAGGAAGCAAGTAGTGCATCAGCCTGGGGAAGGTTAGAAAGTCATATCAAAACGATTTGGGCTCCATCAGTCCATCGTGAGACAAATATACAAATGGAGAGCATTTAGCACAACAGCAACCCTGCCTAGAAGTGGACGTCCTTCTAAGATATTATCTAAAATATCACCGATTGAGCTCCCGATCTTAGGATCTTCACATCTTAACTCAAAATATACCTATTAATCATATGACCAACCATAGATTAAAAATGTCACATGATTCTATACTCGCAATCTTACGATGACTTTTAGTTTTGTTTGGTGTGGGTTTTGTTACATTAGCTTAGGCCAGTGGATACCATAGGGAAACCTCTTGACCTGACCACATCAATGAGACTGACAGGATTCCCACTCTTTTTGAGAAATCATTTTCCAGCACTTTTCCAGGACATTTCCAGGAGTTTCTCTTGACAATCCAGGACAGCACTTGCTCACAAACGGTCATATAATTTACCGGTAGGCTGTTGTATCGACACACACTTCTTCCACCAGAAGCAGCGCAGAACAAAAAGGAGTGCATAAATGAGCAACTGGGACGCGGGTGCGGCTCCCTGGCTGATCTGGGACATGGGTGCAGATCAGCATGATGACTCAGGTAGGCTTGTAAAGTCCTGTGAGGCTTGTTTGTAATAAATAAAGTTGACTTGATTTGACTAAGAGCCACAACAAAAAATATTGAAACTAGTAAAAAAAAATAAAAAAAATCCAACAATTACATCCAGAGATCTACATCTCCTGCATCTGATGAAGTTAACAGAAATGGCTTTCATGTAAGGGTAACCAGGAAGAAGCCTCCACTGTTTAAAAAGAACAAAGCTGCCCGTCTTAAGTTAAGCAGAGACAACTCTGAAGATTTCTGGAAGTCTGTTCTGTGGACAGATGAGTCCAAATTGAACCGTGAATTTAATTTAATCAAAAATTCCACTAAAACTGCCTTGGCCACCACCTTGGTTTTTCTTCCTCTGGACCTGGACGACTCGACAACATTATATGTAGCAAATTGATTATTCCAATAAGACAATGTTCCTAAGAATTCAATAAACCAGTTTTGGTGAACCTTGAAAATATATAATTTATTTGGGATATCTTCATTAACATTTGAGGTTTGGATAAGGATTTTATGTGACTATTCCTCAACAATATACAAAATAATGGCCACTGCCTGTAGGGTTAACAAACTTTCAAGCAGAGACAGCTGAAGCGAACCTGAAGAAGCTGTATGCGAAACGCATTGTTTGCTGCTCAACTTGTATTAATTGTGATGAATGAAACCTAAGAGGCCTTCATTGATCATTCCTCTTGGATATCCGCTTGCTGTCACCAGCACAAAGGTACACTGGGCTACATATTGTTGTGCATGTTGCTTAATAACCCATGACAGGCCGCAGTATATAGATTCCATACATCACAGCCTGGAGCCGGTTATTGCTTTTATAAAATGGTTACTAAATTATTTCCATAAATTTTCATTCATTCATTGTACCTGTTTTATGAATACATATATATAACCCCCCCGGGATGGCTGAAGGTAGGAGCTTAAACGCACTGTTCCCTCTCCCACTCTCTCTCTCTTACAAACACACACGCGCACACAACAATCTATCTCCCATACCTTGACCAGTGAACGGTAGCCATTGGCGGGTATGTGCGGGTCAAAGTCAAAGTGGTGATAGATAGCGGCGAAGCCGATGATAACGGGCTCCAGACTGTGAGCGTGCTCCTGGATCCGTGTCATGACTTCCACCAGGCGCCGCGCTGCATCACCCTGGGACCCCTTAGCTCCTCCTGAGAAGAACGTGGCATTCTCCTCACACACGCTGTACAGCGCCGCAAACACTGCCTTGGTGTCCATCACTGGGAATAGTGAGAAGAAGCAAGGAAAAAGTGGAAAGGGCAGAAATTAGTTGTATGTGTGTGAGTGCGTGTGCATGCATGTGCGTAATAATAATAATATGATACTTCTTAGATTGAAGGGTGATCTCGCTCACTACACCACCCTGCTGACCCCCAACTGCATAGGTAGTTTATTTTCTTTTTAAAAAGGCAATAGGGATCATAATTCATTTTCCACTGTTTTTAGGAGCCTTTAATCTGTTTTCCTAGTAGCAAGGAACCCAGCCAGTAAGCAAAAGAGGGAGCAGGCTGATCCCTATTCAGCATCACACCCAAAGTTGTAATCAGCTCACAGTCTGGCTCATGGAAGCTCATTGATTGAAACATGTTAAGCAAGCCCTGAAATTAAATGATGTAAATCCAGACTAAGCAGCTAAAATCCAGAGATCTAGCCAGACATGCATAGAACAGGAGGCGAAGGAAGAGGACTTCGCTTACTTCACGATGCCAGGAACAAACACAGATTAGTCACACACTGACAAAAATATATACACTCTCACTGATATAAGAGTGCCAAAGGGAGGTATGCTACTGACAATATACAAGAGAGAACCTGCGTGAGTGCCTGTTTGTCAACTGCACTCTCATTTCTGCCGCATGTAACAAACACTCAGCGCTGAATCACTCTTGGCTTCGTACTGCTGGATTGGTTTCTGCTGCTGAGTCACCTGAGACCGCTGTTTCCACAACACTGAAACTTGGGCCGTGGCTGGTACTTACTGTATAGGGTGACTGTCATGCTGAGAGACAGAGGATAGGGGAGAAGGTGCACACACAAAGAAAGAAGAAATACACAAAAGAAGAGTAGGGACAAAGGACATGCCTCTCTAGTGGATAAGGTAGTGGGAATTCAGGGGAAATGGGGGCAGAAGGGAGGAAAACACTTTGCTCATTATCAGTGAGCGCTCAATTGATTAGCCTGCTGGACTGAAGTGTTTCCCAGTATTTAGCTGTTATGGAGAGACAATGGGACAGTGGTGTGTTTGAAATGTCATGTAATGAAACATTTCGCTAGTTATATAGGGTATGCATGCTGATATCTGACATCAGCCACCCTTGGAAGCAGCGGTCACTCTCCTGCACTATGGATAGTGGATAAACTCTAATAATGTTAAAGATGCCAAAGTACTTTACAGATGGACCTAAAATATTATTAGGGCATGCATTAACATAATTGCATGAAATTTCAATACAAATATCTAAGTCAGTGAAATCTTGATACCAAGGCTAACATTATGTAGTGAAACTATTCTACCAAAGTGAAATATTGTTTTGAGGGTCAAAGAACTACGAGAGTCCCCCTCACACATTATTCTGCTATGCTCTGTCACTGAGTAAGAGTAAGAGTGAAAGCAATCTCACTTTGCTGGGAGGAATGACAACCTCCTGATATCTGGGAATAAACATTTGTCACAGCGATGGCTTGAAGCACACCTACACATTGAGAATCTCCTCAGCCATTAGTCATCTCTTCATCTCCCTGTCTTTTCCATTTCTCTTTCAAGGAGAGCTTTTCTGTCACTCGCTCCAAGGCAAGACACCCTTCTACTGGCACACCATTCCACATTTGATTTGTCACAGTTAAAAACTTGGAGAGTTAAGAGTTTATTACAGGCTACAGGCTTAGATTATGTCCAATGATCTAATCCACTAAGGCTTGTTGCATCAGGCCGTGCTGCCTAGCCAGTAGTCAGTAGTGTGCTTTTGCCTAATATGAACGCAGCCTCACCCAACTCCATCTTACTCTCATAATACAATATCCTAATCTTTCTAGATCCCGGCATTCAACAAACAAACAAACCAGTCGCCAATAAGCCACTTAGAAATAGGATTTTGTCACTTATTCACACCCTGTCAACAATTTATTTTCCCCTCTATTTTTGTCACAAGCCGTATAGCTATAATTAGCTACAACTAACAGGGAACACTGTGCGTTATTGTGCATGTGTGTACACTGTGTTCCATAATGTGATGCAACCATAAAGCCTGTGGCAAATGCCCAATTGAATATAGGGGGCATTCTTTGGCCCAGGGGCATTAGAGCCCAGACGAAGGCAAATGTGAAGAGCCGAAAGAGTGGGCTACACAGAGTAGCATTGCGCTAGAAATTAGCTTGTTAGAGTATAACATTAGAGTCGATCTATGTTCCAACCCTCACCTATGGTCATGAGCTTTGGGTAGTGACCGAAAGAACGAGATTGCGAATACAAGCGGCTGAAATGAGTTTCCTTCGCAGGGTGGCCGGGCTCAGCCTTAGAGATAGGGTGAGGAGTCTGTTTAAG
>CABFOS010141653.1:3575-14244 GCA_900660315.1 Diretmoides pauciradiatus
CTCGTCTCTCTCTTCCTCTGCCTGAAATCCAGCTTGTGAATTTGGATAAACCAACAGATGGACAAAGGAAATAGTTAATTAGAGGCCATGACTGGATATACATGCTAAATAACACACTTCACACAGTGAAGGTATAAATTATGGAAGTGCAGTGCTGCCAAGCAAAAAATAAAAAGTTCCGTCGTTTTTATGAGATAATTATCACATAGTAATGAGAAAACGGTCACGTTAATACGTGATACTGAACTTATCTCATAAGGCATTTCTGTACGGACGAGGGAAACTTGCGTGGTTATGGCACGAGTAGTAGAATTAATTCACTTTTACTTCCTCCATGGCTTAAGACATAGTGAAATTGTACTGTCCTTGAGCAATGTACAGTAGATGGTATTGTTATGAGTATGTTTACACTACGAAGGACTCTGCAATCTCTGAGACTATACAGACGAAAGAATAAATCTGCCATGTTGTTGGTGGCAATAGTCGACTACGTACACTAGCTGTTGTTATGCTCCTGGTCAGTTTCAGTGACAGGTCGTGACAAGGGAATCACTTCAGGTGCTCAGGTGTAACACTGCCGTCAAGTGAGCCCAGCAGGACAGCATCAGGAAATGTGTTGCGCGTTTAATTGTGTAGTTACGGTAAAGAGACGAAGCGTTGGTCCAAAGACAGCAGAGCGAGTCGACTCCATCTATCACCTACAGCCTGATATTCTCACTTAAATTCCCAATCTTAAACCTTCAATAAAAAGATAATTTGAAATAATTTTAATCCAATTTCAATGGATTCATGTTCAGTGCATCCCTCCCCCTGCCCACATCAATTATGAAACACTTTTCGCTGTACCATTTTTGAGAAATAAGACCTTGAAATCACCCATACTCTTATATTCTCGGATCAATTTCCAATCTTTAACCTTCAAACTGGCTATCACGTATTAATGTGATAGTTTTCTCATTAATATGAGATAAGTTCAGTATCACGTATTAACATGATAATTTTCTCGTTATTATGAGACAAGTTCAGTATCACGTATTAACATGTTAGTTTTCTCATTATTATGAGATAATATTTCAGAAAAATTATGGACCTTTTTTTTTTCGGCAGCACTGCGCTTCCGTTGAACACACTTTTTTTGTTTTCATTATAGTCATTGTTCCATAATTTGCAGGTAGAGGTTGACATCACTGGGGATTACATCAAATGACATTATTGGTTTTTGTTTTTTATTTATTTATTTATTTTTATTTCGAACATTAAAACCAAAAAATAAAAAATATATATAGGCAGCAAAACAATACAATAGTAATAACATATTAAATAAAACAACACAAATAATAACTAATCAATGTTTTAAAAGGGCGTAGGATGAAGTACAGAACTTTTCTAGTCCCACCCCTTTTATTTATACTTAATCTATTAACTTGTTCATAAAACATTCAAACAAAATAAGAGAGAAAAAGGACAATAAACAATAACAATATACAAAAGAACAAGAAAAACAAAACAAAAAAAGACACCACTAATCCTGTACCAAGTACCAACACCTCTGTCCTGTCCACCTCTTTGTTCATCCATCCAATATCTAGTCAGTATGTTATTTTTAAAGATTTGTTTAAACTTACTTAATGTTCTACATGTTTTCAATTCATCACTGACTTTGTCTTTCCTATTGGCAGGATCTTTTGGAATAAATATCACAGACTGGGCTGTTCTTGGACTGGCTGAAAAGAGTTTATTGTGTGGTTTCTGTTTCTGGTTTGTATTTGTCATCTGGATTGAATTTTACTTTACTTTACAACTCCGAGAGATAGGCCAAATGCATTGTTGAAGGTTTTTCTTAAAAACCTTTTTAAAAGTTTCGTAACCCATCATGACTTATACTACAGATCTGCTTTTAATTCAATTTAACCAACCTTATACGGCCTAAAAACACAGGTAAAACTCACGCTTAGCCGTCCCGTGCATTCAGTTCTTGTATCAAAAGCTCTGTTGTTCAATTTAAAAATGAAAACATATATTCAATCCAATAAAAAGAGAACAAATCCAAACCTAAACAGGTTGCCAGTAGTCGAAGTAACAGTAAACAGAGCACACCAAACTGCAAATATGCATTGGGGCTTTAATGTCACCGATGTGACTGGTTGAGTCGTTTTTTTTAGAGTGTTACCTCCAAATTACATGCAAGCAAACTCATCTGGCTAGAACTTGCAGCATTAGTGAGCTGGAAACTTCCATAGAACAATCCCTAGAACAAAGCAGGCTACTGTACATGAGAACGCTACTGCAACTAATTTCTGATTTTTGTCAAAACAGCAATGCGGCACATTCAAAAGTGCAAACTCAGCAGCACCCACCAGACAATCAAAACATGATCAGCCAACAAGATAATAAAAATAAGCCTGTAGCAACTGATGTAGATGCCAGATAAGAACTTGTTAAAATGTAAAATATCTGTAAAATAAAACCTGATATTGCAATGTTGTTTCCCTGATAATGTAACAAGTAGAAATTATTACAAGGGGTGTAACATTTTTTAATTAATACAATATCACTCTGGAGATATTACGTTATCTGGCTGGTGATCTTTTACATTTAACAGATTTCATTCAATGTTTGACGCAGTTAGGACATTGATTTTAGTATCCAATACTCATTAAATTATCAGTTGCTACAAAGCCTCACATGGTTAGTTGGCTCGTAAAAAAATAAATCGTAAACATGAGTGAGAAAAACAATTGCAATTTTTTTTTACATTTGTGAACATAACTTTTTTTGTTTACAGTTCAGAAAAATGTGATTGGTTTCTTCATTTGTGTGCAATTTTTTTTCTACACCGACAATACTACGCCGACAATACTAAAACAATACAATACTGGCGTTAATTTGTCTCCATACCAAACACCCTAGTTGACATAAAAATAGATCCAGTAGGTTTGCAACCAGCTGCCAGTTACTGTAGCCTCTTCCCTTTCAAATGTATTTTGCTTTTCATGATAGGATTAACACCTGACATAGGCTTTGGAGTTCAGTGTCGACAACCTTTCTGATGGGCCCTGAGACTGAGGGGTGTTAGAGCAGCCATGCTACGTTTTGACAGTACTGTCATATATCAGACAGAAGACAGCTCCAGCTGCTTGGGACGCATGAGTGAACATCATTATGTGAGCATTAATGTCACATGATGCCAGCATTGAGCAATCAATAATGAGAATTCATTATTCTACTGTGGCTTATATCTAATTATTATTAAAAATATATATATATATGTATGATCATGAAAAGAGCAGTGGAATCAGTCTATCAGTTTGATTAGAAACTCAAAATAAAATTCTGGTAAGTCCTTTTACTTTCTGAAACTGTATTTTACACCTCTGTGGACATGCATATTGTTTGTTATGAAAATGAAACACCCATGGCTTGATGATTGATGATCATTTAATATAATGGATGTTCAGTTTCCTACATAATGTCCAATACCCTTCTTCTTCTTTTCGTTTCTTCAAAGCGTTGTTTATACGACAGTCTCCCATTTCTTGGCACAGATCTTTGCATGTGTGTTGAATTCTGCAAGGTCTTTTTGGCTGCAGGGGTTGGGTAGTAGAGGGCAGATACCAATACCCTGCATACATATTATGTTCCCTCTGGATCAGTAGCTGCCCCCTGCTGGTCTTCTCTAGTATTACACCATGTTATGAACTAAAATTCCTCATTAGTTATAATTATGCCTGAATGCAACCATATTGTTTTGTCACAGCCTTGTAAATTCCCATAGTACAGAATACATATGATTATTTTAATGTACAGGCCGGTCAGAGGGTCATTGGCCTGTGCATTAAAATACTAAACTGCTAATCCTAAAAAGCACAGTAGTATAGCAAAGAAATATTTTGATGTAAGTGAATGCTTCCCTCAGCCCACTGTTTTTACTGTACAGCTCTCTGTTCCCTTACCCCTACATTACCTCAAAATGCAATGGTTTTTCTCCAAATTAATATGTCTGGATGCCATGTTATTTTCTGGGTTTAACTGAATTGTAAAAATGACCCATAATGCAGTGTGACATTTCTGATTGTAAAAAACACTAGTGGAAAATCTCCCCTGGCAAGGCCTTTCCCATTGAAATGGATTTGCTTTGATTTTTATCTGTGTGAAATAAAGATGCATGGCTACTTCAGTTCTTTGGATAGCATTGATCAGTGTAATGTCCCACATGGTGAGGAAGCAATATGAATATGAACTTGTACTTGACTCTTACTCTACAGATTTGGTGTGTTCAAATAAATGTCAACAATGTGTTCATGAAACAAAATATACCTCTTGTAAAATAAGTCAGAAGCACTTCAATGCCTTTTAACGGCTCTGGATAAGTGAACTGTTCTCATGGTAAATGCATAAATACAAGAAAATCCAGCTGCTCACTCGCTCACTGGTAAATAAATCTCAAACTAGTTTGTTTATTAATTACTTTATTAACTTTGTCTTTCCTATTGGCAGGATCTTTTGGAATAAATATCATAGACTGGGCTGTTCTTGGACTGGCTGAAAAGAGTTTATTGTGTGGTTTCTGTTTCTGGTTTGTATTTGTCATCTGGATTGAGTTCGTAGTAGTTTCGTAACCCATCATGACTTATACTATAGATCTGCTTTTACTTCAATGTTTACCAACCTTATAACAGCCTAAAAACACAGGTAAAACTCACGCTTAGCCATCCCATGCATTCAGTTCTTGTATCAAAAGCTCTGTTGTTCAATTTAGAAGTGAAAAAATATATTCAATCCATTAAAAATAGAACAAATCCAAACCTAAACAGTAGTAGAAGTAACAGTGAACAGAGCACACCAAACTGCAAATACGTATTGGGGCTTTAACGTAAAAGATGTCACTGGTCATTTTTGAGTATTTTTCTTAGACTGTTACCTCCAAAATACATGCAAGCAAACTCAGCTGGCTAGAACTTGCAGCATTAGTGAGCTGTTGTGACAGCACTTGAGATCTTCATGAATGACCACACAGAGGAGAGGCATTATGTTTGATGTCTTTACCCAACTGCTCACATGCTTCCTGATAAATAAATCTCAAACTAGTTTGTTTACTTTATTCATTCATGACCTGAGTTTGATCCAGTCACACTCTAATTTTAAGAATCATTGACTGTAATAATAACAATGCTTGTCCCGCTCTCGGTGGGTCAAAGTGCAGGGTAAACAGACAGGTACAGACTGGCACCCTGGAGCTGGAGGGCTCTTGGTCAAGGACACTTAAGCAAGGCGGATGCTAACTGTCACAGGAACTTGAACCTTAATCCTCTGCTTCAAGGAGACAGTCTCCCTACTCACTACGCTGCCCACTGGTACTAATCCAAACCAAACACATGACTCACAAACATGCAAATAGCAGTCAAACATTTTTAAACGTCTAAACTTAACACTTTACATCTCAAGAAAATGATCATAACCCACAAATTGCTCTATACATTTATTTTGGTTGTTTCTAATGTATGTTGATTCTTTTGTTTCCGTTTGTTTTCAGTTTTAGGTGATATTTGTGTGTAAGATCCTTAGAGTCCACAGAATAACATTGCTTCTCTTTGTGTTATTGAATTGACTCTTAACTCTACACATCATGTGGAATTTAATTTACATACAAATAGAAAACAGCACATAGCTGCTGGCAGCAGTGGCCGGGAACAGCGCAGCCATTTAGAGAGGTGATTTTGAATAATTTCAAGGTCTCTGAAGTTTTGTGTTTTGCACAATAGAGTTCTGAAAAGCTGGTGAATGTTAAAGTCACATGCTTAACAGATAAAGAACTTAGTTATAGCATTAGGATGGTGACATTGTACATGGTCTCTTTCAGAGACATTGTTTACATGTGCAAACACCAGATAAATGCATTAAATAACTTTTCAACTCAGTGCTGTGTTGTAATATCAAAGAATATCAAATTAAACAAATATAGATTATTTGACATTGTATCTCCTCCTAAATGGTTGTTAGTCTCACAATGGATATTGTAAATAAATATGTCTACAATATCTAATGTATTTTTTATATTACTTTTTCATTCATTTGCTTTTCATTATCAGTTGCAAAATGCTTCCAGACAGTGCAGCCCCCTGTCCCTCAGGGTCTTGGTGTTGATTTGCATTTATCAAGTAACAATACAAGAGCCTGATCATTTAGATGGAAGCATAACAAGTGTGCTTCAACCAAGTTGTATGTTGCATAATATCTAGGACTGCAAAGAAGTCATATGGGAGGGAAATTCATGAGCGAAAAAAAAATACTAAAGGTGAAAGGAGGAAGAAAAGGAAAATTGAGTATTAAATAAAAGTTTCCAGTAGATTATGGGACCATAAGCAGGTCATGAACTGAATAAGAAACCATTTGAGAAGCAGGTTTCCCTTGAGGTTGTTCAGCATCATGAAAAAGAGTTTGGAAAGTAACAACCAGGGGCACAACAAACAATAAGGGCAGATTTTTTTTTTTTATTTAAAACAACTTAATTCTCATAAAATTAATTCTAAATGATGTGGACACAATGTGAATGTTTTTATTGGCTCATTCCCATTGATTTGAAGACCAAAAAATGATTGCTTTTTTTGAGATAATGTTCACTTTGATCAAAACCTGTTGTCACATATGATTTAATTTGTTTTAAAGTTTCTGCAAAAACTGTGATGAACTTCATAATTTCCACTTAGTAGCGGGTAAAAAACATTTCTCCCCCAGTGAGCCAACATCCTCACAACATTGCACCTGTAGCACATATGGATGATTTTTAAAGACTGCACCACAGCGCCACCATCTGGAAGTTTGGTCCCATATAACAGCATGTGTTGTTTTGGCCTGGAAAGTTTCATGCCTTTTCATTCGTGGGAAGGCAGGTTTAGAAGGAATTTAATTTAATATAACCTGGTAGTCACTTGAGCTCAACAATCTCTTTTTCGAGCAAGACCTGGCCAAAATGTCAGCATTTAAAAACAACAAGCAAACAAACATACTGTACAAGACACAAACACAGACAAGAGCATAAAAGGCAAAATGGCACAAGGGGATAAATTTGCGCGGGAGCAGAGAAGATTGAATGGAATTGGGATGGAGGGTAAAAAAAAGGGCTAGGATAAGAAAGAGGAGGGGAGGTGAGGCTTTCTGGGGGGGTTGCTGAGGAGAGAAGGTCCAGTTAATGAATAGCACCACATTATACAGTGAAGCATCGACATTCTCCCATCTCATCCTTTCAAATGTCTGTAATTTGATGTTTAAAATCAGATAATGTAATGAAAGCCTGTAGTTTCAGAGTGATGGAAGAGAGGACGTTATGACTCAATGCTTGCACAGTACAGTACAACCCCTTTTATTTATTCACCCTGTTTAAAAAAGGATTATATTGTTGTTTTTTCCCCTCTGTGCCCTTCCCTCTTCAAGAGCAGATTTTAGGTGCTTGTTTGCACACTGAGCTGAGCAGACTGTATTTGGGCTTCGCTGTTCTGGCCACAGCGTATCCGTTACAGTTGCCGAGACCTTCCCATGTGGGACATTGTAAAGGAGAGAAACCTGATCGTGGAGTTTATAGTGGGTGTGTAAATGATGCTAAGTACATCCTGGTTTCCATTTAGGACACGGAGGAGTGCTGGCTAATGTTCTCAAGATCCCAAGAATTATGAGGAAATGTTTTAGCGGATAGGAAATACTTCGAGTATCTCAGCTCGTATCTCAGGCCTGTGACTAGTTTCAGATATGAGACTGCGAGGTGAGATCATGCTTTATATACATCTAGCCCCTCTGTTTATACTGTTTATACTGTCAGTACTGTTCATACTGTACATATGTAACATATCCATATCTACCCCCCCTGTTTATACTGATTATTTCATATTTATCTACATTTGTATATACTTCTCTTTTTGCACCTTACTGCTATTTACACTTCTGGTTAGATGCTAAACTGCATTTCATTGTCTCAGTACCTGTACTATGAACAATGACAATAAAGTTGAATCTAATCTAATCAGCATGTACAAATGTTTCTACATCAACAATATACAAGGAAATGTTTAACATGTTTTGTCTGCTTCTGGTTGATAGACTTTTTGTACCTTGCTGTAATAGTCGTCATCCTGGTAATATGGGGAATTTCCATCAGTCCACACAACATACATGACAGAGCCAGGGATATTCTTGGTGAGATTATTTTTTTATGAACTATGCCTATTTTCCTTCACTCATTTATTCGCCTCATCCTGATAATATCGCCACTATTCTTTTATTTTAGGAATTCCAAAGGCAGCAAAGGTCAAAACCAGTGAGTGGACAATCTGCTTTCTTTCACAAGTTCATTATTTTCCTTGCATGATATTAGACACAGTGGAATATGTCCAAATCAGATTCTGGTTGTCATATACTGCCATCTGTAGTCTTCTGGTGAGACTGTGGGTTTGTTATTATCCTGTGACTTTAAAAATACAATCTCTCTGTACTGCATTTTCAGCTACACCTAAAACTGTTCCAAAATGCAAACTCTCCAGACACTGTCCCCTTGACCACTTTGCTTTCCACATCACAAGTGGAGCAGCTGATATTGTAGGGCCAAAGATCTGCTTTGATGGTAAAAAGTACGTATTAGTGACCATTTGTGAATACATGATGTAACTCTATTGTGAATCAAGTAGCGCTGCAGTGAAATATAACCATGATTGTTATCGCAACAGCATCATGAGCACTGTGTTGAATAATGTGGGACCGGGACTTAACGTGGTGCTGGTGAACAGTGAGTAAAATTCAAATTTTAATGCCACAAGTATTGTCCACGTAGAAAAAAAACGCACGCAAATGAAGAAATCAAACCCCAGGCAATCCAATCCAAAAAATACAATCGTACTGGTAAAAAATGAAATCGTACTTGTAAAAAATGAAATCGTACTCGTAAAAAATGAAAATGTACTCAGAAAAAATGAAATCATAAACATGAGCAATTTTAATTTTTTACATTTGTGAACATAACTTTTTCATTTACAATTCACAAAAAAAATGTGTTTGATTTCTTCATTTGCGTGCAATTTTTCTATGGGGACAATACTTGTGGTTCATTTGTCTCCATAAAATGCTTTCTGATATCTCTCCAATGCACCACCATGAAACATAAATACAGTATAATCAGTGTTGAAATGCAGAGGTTTGCAGGTGATCTTGTCAATGTTTTTCTTTTATCTCAGGTGAAAATGGAGTGATTGAAAAATGTGGCTATCTTAATATGAACGACGGAAGTAAGAATCACTTGTCCTTTATTTATTTTTTCTACTTTTTTAGTCTAAGAAATCTCTAAATGATGTTTTTTGTTCTAGACCCAGAGGAAATTCTGGCATACCTGAAGGCAATTAAGCCTGGAATGATTGTTTTGTTGGCATCATTTGATGATGTGACAAAAAAGTAGGTCCCTAACTTAATGATTCATCAGCTACATTATTTATTTCCCCATCATATCACATTATGATGCTCTCAACCTGAATCCCTTCCGACTTCTCTTCAGGATGACAGATGAAATGAGGGATGTATTTGTTGGCCTGGGAAGCACCTTGATCAAGTCTGTAAAACACAGAGACAACTGGGTGTTTGTTGGAAGCTCTGGGACGAGCAAGAAAATCTCCTTTGAAAAGGTCGGTCATCCTGTTGGTTGCTATTATCTGTGTTCTATTGGGCTCTTTTAAAACATGTTATAAATATAGATAAACTGATGATAAACCGATGTCTTATTCCTTGTTTGTCATCAGCTTGCTGTCAATGATGAGAAAACCAACATTTACGGAGCGTGGCCAGAGATGTTGGAGGTGGGCGGCTGTTTTCCCAGGATGTCCTCACAGATGGACATGAACTAAAGGACAGAGATGATGATAGAATACAGAAGATGTACATTTTTAAGACGGGGGTCATTAAGGCTTCCTAATTAAAAATGTGTATTATATTAAGAACAATCCAAAATAAATGGTCAAGACAAACAAAACATATTGTGGCTGGTGCACTTAACTTAAAGTATAAGTTTGGTATTTTTCAACCTGGACCCTATTTTCCCGTGGTCGTGTGTCAATGTGACTGGTGGGAAATTTTTTTTTTTGAAATTGGTCCCGTATTCAGTGAGTACTGATGTTAGCGATTAGTGCTTAGCGGCTAATGCAACTAGAACGTTGCTGAAGGGCAAGTGTATAGTCCTCTAAAAGCGTGTTACATGGTGCTACATGGATGCTAACACAATTAACAACAGACCGGATCAAGCGAAAGGTAGACACTTATAACAACAATCGGAGCCTGTCAGTGGCAAAAAAAAACGCTTTTAGAGGACTACGCACTTGCCCTTCAGCGATAACGTTCTAGCCGCATTAGCCGCTAATCGCTAACATCAGTGATAGATAGATAGATAGATAGATAGATAGATAGATAGATAGATAGATAGATAGATAGATAGATAGATAGATAGATAGATACTTTATTCATCCCCGTGGGGAAATTCAGGGTATCCTGTAGCTCACAGTCATCACATACAATACAAAAGACACAAAAATGCAGACAATACCAACATTAATTGAAAGAGTGCAACTGATACAACTGTAGTGTGATAAAAAGTGAGCCTGTGATAGTAAAATATGCAGATATGAATCAATTAAAATAGTCC
>CABFOS010141656.1:6944-18479 GCA_900660315.1 Diretmoides pauciradiatus
GACGTGTGCTCTTCCGATCTCTTTTGTCCAAACCAGCCCACATACCGGCCCACGATCGCCTGCTTTTTTTCTGGAATACAATTGGATAGCGCGTGCTGCTAATACACAATATTAGCACAACAGTAATGTGCACTTTTAGTTATTTCTCAGTGGAGAGAATACCAATCAATAAGCCAAAATTCCACCTTCACATCAAGAACCTCCCTAGAAATCCAACCTACAGTACACTGCCCTTTCTGCATCACAATCGATTCTACACACATTTAGACAGAATAATGAGGATTCTGATCATTGGCAGGTTAGATCATTGGTTTAATATGTGCAATTCATTATTGGTTGAATGGTTTTTGAAAAGCAGTCTACTGTATATGTAATGATTATAAATTAAAATGGACTGGCCATGGTATAGCTATTGATATATTACTTTTCTCTTAGCCTCTTTCCATGCCACATTACGCCGGTTACACAAGCCACACAAAAGTTCAACTCGCACAACACGCATACCACCCAATCAGAAGACGAAACGAAGTAACGAGTACTAGCCAATCACAGCACAGGAGGGTGGGATTTGGCGAAGAACGGGTGTGCTCCGCTTCTCTTTCTAACCAGAGATATACTGGGCCGCCCTGAAATCCAACAGGGCCGACAGTATTGATAAAAAAATACAAATATTTTGCCCAATGGCCATCACATGCCTGATGTCACTAGAGTATGTTTTCCTACGTTGTGTGGCAACGTACAGTATTCAATGCATTATTTTAGGGGAATCCTAAAAAGAGACAAATCACATCCCTGGTAAATTTGGCCTTTAACTTTCCCACCTACGATATATATCCGTTGTTGTGGTATGATGACAGTATGGATTTTCTCCTTGTTAATTAACTGTCACTGTGCCTTTGTATTAAATGGAAAACAGAGAAAAGTCTTCAGTTGTGGAACACATGGGGGTTAAAATCAATTTTCTTACATTTTAAAATTAATATTTTGTTTTCTGTGCAACTCCTGCCTGTGGTTTTCCATTAAAATCTCTTCTACTGTATTTTCTTGTTGGTGGCTGGTGGCAATGTTAATTAAACCACTGTTTATCATCACCAGCCACTTCTGTTCTGTATAAAAACAAGCTATTATACATTCTATTTTGTTACTGTTTAATTACACCATAATATGGAAACAATGTAGCTGTAATTTCAATGGTTATTATGCATCTTACCAACAGACACACACAACGTCTTACCTTAGCAATCCAATTCCCCTGTACATTCCCATTGTCGTGGTCTGGGACCAATGAGGATTCTCCCAGTGTTAATTAAACCAACTGTCTGGAAGAGAATTAAGGTCGTGATCTCCCAGACCTCCCTGCTCCCTCACTCCCTGGGAAGAAAAGAGAGAAGAAAAGAGACTTAATGAACGAATAAAATGATGAAATGACTTAATAAACTGCCTAACAAGGCCCACGGTTCTTCAATAAGGGCTTATTAAAGCTTAATTAGGGCAATAATCCAGTTTGTTTGGAGTCAAATAGCTGATGAGAGACTATGTTGACTTGTGGCTGATTGTGTTTTTATGGCAGCGGAATAAACAAGGAAGCATTGTCACTTCACAGGAAGGAAGACATGATTGTATAACTGTGTGTGTGTGTGTGTGTGAGTGAGTGTGAGTGAGAGAGATTGTCTGTTCCTGCCTAAATCCAGCCATGCTTTGTGTAGCTTTCAACAAATTGTTTGTGGGTTTATGAGACTCTTCCTGAGCACTTAAATCCACCTTCCAATCACATGGAGGCCTTGCACTCATCATCCAATCACATATCAGCTGTCTGTTGCCCAATCAAAACTGATATTCACAGCCGCCATTCCTTTCACAAACTCTAATCTCTCCACTTCCATCACTGTCTCAGCATGTAAACAGCTAAATCAGAGTGAGAACATGTAAACAGCCAAACCCGAATACCTCCTAATTGGAGTATGGCCAATAGCCAACAGCGTTACTCCATGCATGTAAATGTAGCTTCTGTCTCAACACATGTTCCAGTGTTCTGATTTTCAGGTAAACCCATTCATATGATCCCTTCAAATCACTGTCTAAGAGCTGAAGCTCAATATGAAACGTGGGTCATATAAGTCATATTGACCAATCGAGTCACAAGCAGTCGGACAGATGCTTTACTTTTCTCACTTCCTTAATGATGATTGACTTATTGGCTAATCGCGTTGCTTCATGTCACATTTTCCTGCTCCAGGATGTGATACAGGGACGTACTTTGCAGAGCTCTGTGTCACACGGTTTCTATCGCTCATTATTCAATTGGCAGTGGCACACAGCATTGCCCATTGATTCAAACCCATTAAATGATGTTGCCTTTGTTGAGAGTGAAACATGACTCACTTGATTTAGAGGGCAAGCTGCATTGTGCCTGAGGAGAGACCTAAAGAGAGGGTAAGGTATACCCAATACATGAGTCATCGGCTGTCAGTTATTCAGATAGTGATGCCGTCACCCTTTAAAGGGTTGAGTCAGTCTACTACTGACTTTTCCCCTTAAGAAATCTCTCTCTCTCTCTGATGATTAATTTGTTTTCAATGATTCAGATGGTAAATGCCCACAGGTCTTTATAGGGTGGACCATATCCAATGGCCTGGGCACTGGAAGTAGTCACTCATCCTCCGTCATGATGATGTGGTAACTCACCAGAAACTACCCTGCCACACAGTTTGCACTCAGATTTATATGTTTAGAAAATGCTGAATGCTAAATGATTTAGACTATAAATGCAGTCACCCTGTAAAGGCCTGAGCCAGAAACAGTACATAATGCTATGTGGTCCAGATGTCAAACCATGGTATCTTACCCCTCAAGATAGCTCTGTCTATTCCAATGTACATATTTTATGAAACGTTATGCTTGGTTCATACTCTGTCTATGGACAGCCCCACAACCTCTCACTGCACTAGTGCCAAAATCAAACAAAACTACTTCCGTTGAGGTTAAAGCAACTCAAGCAACTTTGGTTAAGGTTAGGGTAAGGTTTTGGTCATTGTTAAGTAAAAAAAAAACTTTGCTGGGAAAACTTAAAGGCAGGTGTAAAACCTAAAGGCAGGTGTATACGGTCGTCCACCACCCCGACCTCCTCACCTTTACTTGCTATTTCCATGCAAAACTACTGCTGTTTCAGTCATGTGTCACCTGGCTCCTGTTTCATACAAGTCATACAATATCATATCTAACTATCTAACTATAAAGGCAGGAATCTGTGTGTGTCTGTATGTGTGTCTGTATGTCCTGTATGCGCTAGTCATATGAAATTACGGTGCCTCGTAACACTACCTATGAGTTATGACTATATGTTATGAGATCAGGCTGGCCTAATTATGACTCAATTTTAATAATTGTGATGGTTTTGCTGTGTGATGGTATATGATAAAGAGTCATGCACAGAGTGACCACAACTAATACTACAGGCATCATCCTAAGAACTGGGTACTGTATGGAAACATATATATACACCCTCATGATCAGTACTTGTACAGCAAGAAACAGGCCCTTCCTGTGGGCCGTTCAAGCCCATTATAGATTCAAGCCCATAATTTAAGAAAAGCTGACGTAAATGATTCAAGCTGTAAATGTAATCAGACTTTAGAGCATTGAGTCAGTGACACACACATGGAGTGAGTTCAAATTGTTCACAAACGAAAAAATTGCCTGATACAGACACAAATGTGTGTGTTTGCATGTGATGGGTGTCAAAATTACTCATGCCTACACATACACTAACACAATGATATACGACTCAGCTGGCAGGCACTTTGTGTGTTTTCTGATTAAAGCGACCTGATATCAATTCAATAAAAGTGACAGAGACAGATAGTGACTGTGGCAGCAATATACATACACTCCCCCTACACACACACACACACACACACGGTTAACTGATGCATATTGCCAGAGCTAGATTTAATCAAGATGACATCACATAGCTTCCACGTCTCTGTGAAATCCCACGGTTCTCCGCTATAGTGTGTGTATGCAAGTGTAATTTTTGTTTACATCTCTCTCTATCTCTCTCTCTCTCTCTCTCCCCCTAAGGAAACCGCTGACAACTAACAAATGCAAACACCTTGCTTGCGCTGTGGTCATCATTTCCCACCATGCTGTCACTTTTAGGGTGCTCATCCACAGGAGAGGAGTTCTGCAGACAACTATGTGAGTTGGTTACTGTAGCTCTGCCCCAGCCTGGTGTCTTCAAGTTTCAAGTTCTTTATTATGATATGCACAACAAGTACAGAAGCAGTCGCTGGCATAGAAATTCTTGGGTCTCAGGCTCCTTCAACAATGACAACAATATGTATAAAGAAAAGAAAAAGAAGAAAAAAAAGTTTAAAATAGAAAGTCAAGTATATAAAAAGAATAGAAGGTGTATAATAAAGTGAATTAGTATAAAGTGTACTAGTGTCAGTGTCCTAGTCCCGAGCTCAAGAGTTCAACAGTCTTATGGCCTGTGGGATGAAGCTGTCCCTGAGTCTGGTAGTGCGGGACCGGATGCCGGTGCAATTGCCATACCTAAGAACCTAAGAACTGGGTACTGTATGGAATCATATATACACCCTCATGATCAGTACTTGTACAGCAAGAAACAGGCCCTTCCTGTGGGCCGTTCAAGCCTATTACAGTATAGTTTCAAGTCCATAATTTTAGAAAAGCTGACATAAATGATTCAAGCTGTAAATGTAATCAGACTTTAGAGCATTGAGTCAGTGACACACACATGGAGTGAGTTCAAATTGTTTACAAACAAAAAAATTGCCTGCACATCACCAGCTCCGTCCTGGTGATGTGCTGGGCAGTTTTCATCACCCTCTGTAGTGTCTTACGGTTGAGGGCGATGCAATTGCCATACCAGGCGGTGATGCAGCCGGTCAGGATACTCTTGATGGTGCACCAGTAGAAGTTGCAGAGCATCCTGGAGTCCATGTTGAACCTCAGCCTGCGGAGGAGCTGCTGTCTCGCTGTCCTGGTGATGATGTTGGTGTGGTGAGTCCAGATCAGGTCCTCGCTGATGTGGCCCCCGAGGAACCTGAAGCTGCTGACTCTCTCCACTGTAGACCCATTGATGGAGATGGGGGTGTGTCCTCTCTGTCACTTCCTGTAGTCCACAATCAGCTCCTTTGTTTTGCTGATGTTGAGATGGGTGGTGAGTGGGTGATGAGTGGGTATGAATCATTTTTGCCTGCAGAGCTTTTGCTGCTAACATTACCAAACAGTTGAGTACTTCCCTCAAGAATCTTATGGCAGATGAACTCCTGCTCTCACAAATGTATGTCTTCAAAATCAAAAACATTTGGAGGGTGGAGGAGGCTTAATACTCACTCAGTTACAAACGTGTTTGGATTTAAACATGATGGATTTTGGTCTCATAACCTTGAGAAGTCCAATATGGTTATAATTTTCCAGCAGCATTTCAACCTTGTCTTTTTCACATTTTTATTCTAGGCTCAACTTTGTGTCAGTTTTGCACTGCACTTCCAACGTCTGGGAATTATGTCATATTGCCCGAGGGCAGTCTGAAGTCACCCGTCAGAAAGGTTATTAGGCTTTTTTAGATATTACGCTGTAGATATTCTTGGAACATAGCACAGAAAAGTGTGACAGCATTGCATGAGCCAGGTTTGAACCCTCACAGTCACAGTTCATGGACCATTTCTCTGGCAAGCACGCTGCTCTAAATCACTTGAATTCCCTCCTCTTATTTCCAGAACGCCAAACAGCTGACGATTCCTGCAGAAAGGCCAACAATCAACATTGTTTTCATATATTTCCCAGTTCCAGATCTATGTCAGTTTTGTGTTAGAGAATTATGGCTGCCAATAACTATTCCATTGCGCGAGAATGATGCCCACTTTCCTACAGGGCTTTTCCTGTAAGATACCAACAGCAGAACAGCTGACATTTTTTGCAAAGATGCCAATGCTTCACATCATTTAAAATACTATTTCCCTGCTCTGCTTCTCTGCCAGACAATTATGGAAAAAGAGGAATGATGTCATCTTTCCAAGGGAGCTTGTAATCTCAGCTACCAACAAAATGTCAGTTTCTTACATTCTCGGTCAGTTATTACGCTAGAGCATTGAGCTCTGGGAATGACGGCGATGAGTATGGTGATAGTGGTGATGACGGCGATGGTAAGGGTGATTGTCACGGTGGTGATGATGATAATGATGGTGATGTCATCTTCCTGCAGCCTTTCCCCTTCTCGTTTTTAAAAACCCCAGGTGGTTCACGACTCCTCTCCAGATCGTGTTTCTGCTGTGGGAAGAGAACCTATACGCTCTTATGAGTTCAGCAGATTTATCTCCCTAAAATGAAAACACTTGTCGGGTGGAGGCGGCTTAATACCCCTAGACTCCTTCATAATCCCAAAGTGGAAATCTCTTTGTCTTGCATTGTTCACCAGAAGATAATTTCTTCACCAGACTATTCATTTTCCAATATCTTTCCAGCATTCTCTATCCTAACTAATATACAGGATCTGATTTAGGTGTGCCATATAGTCTTGGGCATAAAACCCATGCCTGATTTTTAAAAGAAGGAAGTGAGTGCTAATATGTCATTGGGGTTATTCAGTAGCAGATGTTTTGCTGAATAAAACCCACACTATGTCAACAAGACTAAACAGGAAGCACCAGTATTGAAGAACCAGCACATCCTCTATCCCCAGCACTGATCAGACACACTCAACAATATTGTCTGCATCCTCATGAAAAACCATGTGAATTATATCACCCCAGTGTGTCACCACGAGTGTTTAACACTGTGGCCATCATTGTTTCCATCATTTTCAATCTGTCAGCCAATCGTCAGTTATTTCCCAAACTCTCTGCTATTTTCCAGTTCCACCCCTCGGTGTTAGTTTTAAACCAGGAATTATGTCATTCTGATGGAGTGTTTCTCCCTTATTATGGGCGAACATGTAAAGGAGCTTTAACTGTTAAAATATGCCAACACCAAACAGCTGACTATACCAGAGCTTTTAAAGGAATAGCGCACACTAAAATCAGTTTTCTGCTGAAAATCAATTTCTTCCTCCATGTTGTAGTGAAATACATCAATACAGGCCAGAATATCAACATTACTGTGATATTGCAGACGCTGCTTTCAATGCTCCCGTGCACACACGCACACAACCCACTTTTGTTTTGTACAAACTGCCAAACCTGTGTACAAACTGAGACTGATGTGACCATTTAACCATTCAGTGTCCACATTTTCTGTTTGTTTCCATTGGTTTCTGTTGTTTTCAACATTGTCCCTCATTTCCCAAAGTTTCCCCGTTACACCCTTGTTTCTTAAACTATATCAGTTTTGCACAGGGAATTATGTCATTCTGCCTGTGAGGTTTTCCCACATCTTGACTCAACTGATATCATATGGTGGCGTTTCAACTGTTAAAACATCTGGGTGGGTAGCAGCTCTAAACTCCTAACCGATATCAACCTCCCACAGAGAAAGAGAGAGAGAGAGAGAGAGAGAGCAACCGATTTAAAGTTCATCTAGATTATGATTACCTTGGCAGTATCCAACATCCCAGCCCATGTTGTTACAGGCAGGCAACAGCTGCGTCCTACTCCATAAAACCTCCAAAAAGCATTTCATAGTTTTACTTTACCTTTTACCTAACTTTACTTTAGTTTTACTGATTCACAGCAACGACAAATGCATGTCATTGTATAAGCATGTCATTGTATAAGCTCCACTCGGAACATGTGTGTGATACTGCTGCACTCGAAGAGGAACTGTTTGGAAAGTCAGTAATCAGGATTCCACATTAAGTTATTTGACGTTTGACATCATATACGGGCTTCACCCGCACCGTGATACGAACCAATCATCAACAAGCCAGTGAACAGTCAGCTAGTTTTACCCAGTAAATCTGTACAGTAGATCAGGGTAGCTAGAGGGACAGTTTCAGGATAACCTCCACTGATATGGGAGCTAGAAAATGAGAGTGGATGAAGGCATTGCTGCTCTTGCATGAAAAACCTGTACCTCCAGTTTTGGTGTTTTTAGTTTTTGTTTAACTTGACTTGGAAAAAAAGCTGACTTATCTTTGAGGGAGGTGGGGGGTGTTTTCACCAGTCACCAGCAATATGATGGAGAAATATTTTGAATTGCATGGAATGCAGCTCCAGTCAGCCCCGCTTGGCAAAGTACAGCATGAGCTCACCAGATATGGTTCTCTGAGATACCAATGGCTAACCTTTAGTCTTTCTGAGAAGCTTAACAAAGTACTGAAAAGAAATATTATAGAACAAATCTTGTGTCTCTCATTGATCATGATTATCAAAACAGTTTTTTTTTTTACCAAAACAAAAATGTAACTTAATGAAAGGATCAAAGCAACAGTGCTGAGTAATGAACAGTTACATGCGGCAGCAGAAACTGAGACTACCCATATGTGTATGAGGGGAGACATTGTGAAATGGATTCAACATCAGTCAAGTCCCACAGGGACACTTGCAGGATGAGATCAGCTGATATGGACCCCTGAGAGGAAGTTTGACTTGTTTATGGAGGAAATTACATCATTGGGTTTGAACCAGTCAATGACCTCATGCTGACAAGATAATGGCTGAGAGCGAGAGCAAGAGAGAGAGAGCACTGTTTAGTTTGGCTAATCAATGATACAGTCACAAAATTAGTTGAAACCAAGTGCATTGTGCACTTATTTACTATAAAGTTAGATTACTGATGTCACTGTACATGATTTCTGGTTAATTAAGTCCTCAAAGTTCAAACAGTTACCTCACGTTGCCATTTGGGGCCTCCAAGAGGCCAAATTGTCACGTTGCTGCATAGTGCAATAGCGATATCAACCAATTATGCTTAGAAGAGACAGCCATGTTGGCCCCAAAGATCCAGATCACTTGTGTGTGAATGCTGTTAATGCTCTGCTTGACTTCTGATCTCAGATGCTAAAGGGTTAAGACTTCTGAAGCCACTGGTCTATTAGATGGACATAATGAGTGGAAATATAAAAAATATATTCCATGCATATCTCATAGTTTGAATAAAGTCTGGTCTGGAACTTCAACAAATTTCTGTTCTGAACATTTACTTGGACTATCTCGACTCCTGAGGGATTTGGATAAACACGATTTTCCTGTAACTAAAATATTAAAAGATAAGCAACCTTTCTGCTGCTGTATTATACAAGTATTTTAAATTCAGTTTTTATTGTCTGTCCTTCTGTTCCAAGCCTATTCATTTACACAGGGGACTATTACAATTTTCCAAAACAACATTTTGTTGCTCTGCACTTTCTATAAACTGCTCTGTGACGACCTCTAATTGTCCTGGGGATTGGGACAGAGTGATAGAAAATAAAAATCTTTCATGCCAAAAAGATGACTGGAGGGGGGTTGGAGGAGCTGTTGGACCTCCCAAGAGCAGAGCTGGACCTAAGCCCAAAAACAAAGCTCACTGCTAGGGTAAGGATCTCAGAATATGTCCTGGATTATGGAGCTGGAGAGCCAGAACACACCCAGGGACACTGGTGGAAAACTAATCCTGATTTTGACAAAACAAGGATACAAGGTTGTTTGAGAGACAGTTTGTGCCGTGTTGTCAGGATAATGATAAAAAATAATGGATTTTTTTTTTTATTGTTTTCGGACAATAGTTAGTTTACAGTGCAGACTGCTGATTCTCCTCAATGTATCCTTCAGTGGTGGACCACCACAATTTTAAATTACCACCACTGCAAAATATTTAAAAAAAGAAGAAAAGTAAAAAAGTAATAGTATTTGTATTATGTAAATATATAACAATACAATACATAATAAAAATGAGTGGCAGTGTAACTGGCATAGTAATAAAAACTTAAACTAAAACAATGGCTAAATGGAGACTAAATGTGCTCAGCTTGACACCAAGGTTTAAAATTTTGTTTAACAGGGAAACGGTCACACTGTGAGGAAGAATTACAGTGGTTAAATATAGGAGCTACTTTGGATCTGACTGCTAACTGTATAATCTAATGTACTAGCACAAAATAGGTTCAAATTAAAAAGAAACAAACGAAAATTGTCATAAAATTCAAATGATCACCACAAAGTCCAACGTTAGCCAATTCTCAGTGTGATCCAGAACAAAACTGTTCTGCAGTATTGTCTTCTGTGCATATGTGGTCACTACTACTGGGCAAACTGCTTAGGATTCAACCCCTCTTTTAGTAAAATCCTACAATTAATGCAGGACAGAGTCAGAGTCTATATACTGTAAAAAACACTTCACCACAGTGAATGACCTTGATTTTCATTTTAACTGCTGGCAGACAGCAAAACAGATAAACAACAGCAAAAACTTTGTGAAACTACCCTTGTTAAAATCTTAATTAGGATCTTGCAGGAGCCTGCTTGCTTGTTCTTGCCAGGTTCCTTAAAAATCGTGTAGGATCCCTGAAGATCTTGTTTAGGATCTTTGAAGATTTGATAGGGTCCTTAAAGATCTTTAAAGTCCTTAATAGGATCTTTAAAGATCTTAAAGGATATTTATAGGTATTGATAGACAAGGTCCTGCCTTGTCTCTGTCTGTCGTGGCCCAGAGATTCAATGGACCAGCAGACAGACAGAGACAAGTTAGGAGGAGAGTCAACAGGCCAGCAGACAGACAGACAAAGCAGGAGGAGAGTCAACGGACCAGCAGACAGACAAGAGACAAGGCAGGAGGAGAGTCAATAGGCCAGCAGACAGACAGAGACAAGGCAGGAGGAGAGTCAACGGGCCAGCAGACAGACAGAGACAAAGCAGAAGGAGAGTCAACGGACCAGCAGACAGACAGAGACAAGGCAGGAGGAGAGTCAACGGGCCAGCAGACAGACAGAGACAAAGCAGGAGGAGAGTCAACAGGCCAGCAGAGAGACAGAGACAAGACAGGGGAGAGTCAACGTGCCAGCAGACAGACAGAGACAAGGCAGGAGGAGAGTCAATGGGCCAGCAGACAGACAGAGACAAGGCAGGAGGAGAGTCAACAGGCCAGCAGACAGACAGAGACAAGGCAGGAGGAGAGTCAACAGGCCAGCAGACAGACAGAGACAAGGCAGGAGGAGAGTCAACAGGCCAGCAGACAGACAGAGACAAGGCAGGAGGAGAGCCAACAGGCCAGCAGACAGACAGAGACAAGGCAGGAGGAGAGTCAACAGGCCAGCAGACAGACAGAGACAAGACAGGGGGAGAGTCAATGGGCCAGCAGACAGACAGAGACAAGGCAGGAGGAGAGTCAACGGGCCAGCAGACAGACAGAGACAAAGCAGGAGGAGAGGCAATGGGCCAGCAGACAGACAGAGACTAGGCAGGGAGGAGAGTCAATGGGTCAGCAGACAGACAGAGACTAGGCAGGGAGGAGAGTCAATGGGCCAGCAGACATACAGAGACTAGGCAGGGAGGAGAGTCAATGGGTCAGCAGACAGACAGAGACTAGGCAGGGAGGAGAGTCAATGGGCCAGCAGACAGACAGAGACTAGGCAGGGAGGAGAGTCAATGGGTC
>CABFOS010141661.1:13890-24437 GCA_900660315.1 Diretmoides pauciradiatus
GACCGAACCCTAACACTCAGGGGGATGTGTCTCAGTGTCTCACTATGACCGGGTTCATGATTGGTTGAAAGATTTGTTGTTTCAGGGCCAACAATAACAAAGTCGACCCAGGCCATCAGCAAAACGGGGAAATCAGATCATGCGGTTGGCACGTATGCCTATAGGTCTTTAAGAGGGGGAGTCACAGGTGCAAAGGGAAGTATTCACATCTTTCTCATCTTTCTCGTGTGACTTAAGTCTGTTTTACTCCGGTATTTACAGTGCAAATATAAATAAATGTATTGCTACTTCAAAATATATTTAGAAATCCTAGAAAGCTGCCACATACTCGAGAGCTTGGTTAATCAGCTTAAGAAACATGAAATATCTTGTTTTGGTTTCACTTTCATTAAGAATCGGACCGCTGACATACACACACTCTATAGTGTTCAGATTTTGTTGAACTCTTGAAATTAGACATCAACTTAATATATTCCTTTTAAAACAGTTGGGTTAAGAGGAGAATCACTTACCTGAAACAGATTTATGGGACATATTTTGATGATAACTAGAAATAAAAACTCTGGGTTGGAGTTCCTCAATCTCACTATCAAACAGTACAAAGTTTAAAACAGAATCTGTATTCCGTGTCAGATCTGTTTCAGTTCCTATTAGGACCAGAATAAATTCTACTTGATCTTGTTTAGTAGTGTGGTTTTGCAGGTGGGAAACAACCTCTGCTAAGCCCTGAAGTTTCCGAGGTGTTTCTGAACCAGACTCCCCATGGTTTTAGAGTTGTACAAGCTCTAGAAAACATATGGTGGATGTGCATGGATAACAGAAAGGATTTACTAAGATGGGGATTTTAAAGGGATTTTTAAAGTAGGTTAACAGAGTTGTTCTGCTTTCTTTTATGCGTGTTGCCTGGCTTTGAAATATGTTACATGAGATCCTGCTGGTTGAAATGATTTATGAATGGAAAGATCATTAACAGAAATGTATACTATACATATATAATAAATTATAGATGTGAACCACAAATTCAAACCCGGTGCATAGCATAGACCATAGCTACCTCCGTACATGCATTTTCTAACTAGATTCAAGATTCTTTATTGTCATTGTACAAAACATACAACAAAATTCAGATAAATAACTAGATAAAGGAATAGTATGGATAGAGGACCAGGTGTGTCTTTTCTATCTTGTGTTATTTTTATTTTACTCTTGAATACTATTATTGCCTATTGTTCTTTTCTCTTCTTATGTTTGAATACTATGTTGTTTGTGAATAAATGATAGATGAAGCATAAATAACAGGGGTAGGACTCGAAAAGTCTCAAAACTTCATCCTACGAACATTGTTTAGTTAGTTGAGTTTTGTTTAATATGTTATTACTATTGTATTATTTTGCTGCCAAAATATTTTTAATTTTATTTATTTTTATTTGTTTTTTATTTTGGTTTTAATGTTCGAAATAAAATCTATCAATCAATCAATAAATCCTTATGTTCTCAGACAAACACAGCGGAGGCCACAGGTCCAGCAACTGGGAAGGGGGAAGGATCCTGAAGAGCTCTCCCCTACTACAACCGAAAACTATCTCTCTGGCTCGGACCGATGTCTTTGCTACCGTCCTGTTCACAGAGTTCCTGAAAGAACTGGCTGCCATTGCACAGGAGCACTCCATCTTATCATACATTCCTATGGAAGAGTAATTGTGTCCCAGTAGGGCTCTGTGATGCATTCGTTTGAACTCGAAACGATTTTAAAAGACTCTTTTTAGATGGTTTTCTATTTTCTGTACGTCGTGTTTCCAGCGCTACTTGATAAAGAATACACCTCATAGATAAAGTGACTTCTATAACTATTTTGAGGCAACTTTTAAAATGGTACAAATAGAGAATATATTTTTTTTCCAAACCAAGATAATCAATTGGCCTTAGTGGAGCTTTTTAATGTTATCACTCTTATAGGCTTGTTTATGTAGTGTATTAACCAAGGAGGAGGTCCAACCAGAACATCATGACCGACTCGTTGATCTTTGTTGAAACACCAGCCAGTAAAGCTCCAGGTCCGTCAACCAAAGACTGAGTAGGCATGGTTATCGTACACATGGTTTATACGCACACACCTTTGTCAATCATCAGCCCTTATGTACTTATGTCTTTCCTTAGAGCTTTGATATAATACTCATGAACTTGTGTACTGCCCTTGTTCTAAATGTCTTCTGCAACCAGCTACTACGTCCACTCCTCAGGTGGCCTTTCTTGAGTGTTGTTGCCTCGTTGCCATAGGATTGCATACTGTATGTAACCGAGCACCATGTGGAGCCTGTACTGTATTTCCCGTGTTTCTCTGAGAGAGTGAATCTATGAATTCGCAGCACATTCTCTATATCTGGTGTCATTAGTATCCACAGAAACACACTTGATTTCACACTTAATTCTCAAGTTATTATGTGCACGTAACTGTTAAATGACTTTATCTTTGTGCAAAACGGTGATTGCGTCTTTCGACTTCAGTTGGGTGTCCACAAAGTCACTGTTAAATATTTGATTTGATTTTTCTCTGTTGATTCAAAGTGGTACCTCAGGAGCTTCTTCAATGAACTTCACCAGCAACTCCACATGGCTCCACATGTTCTACTGTACATACTGTATCTGTACAAATTGACATGTTAGACTTGCGCAGTAAAACCAGGATTATTCATACTGTACTATTTTGCCTTACTTTAGTACTGCTTTATAATGTATATTCTTGTAAGAAAATATGTTCTATGGAAGTAGCACACTATGCAAACTATGGATATTTCGGGTATGATTAGGTATTGGGAAGGGGTATTTAAGCTTTTTTGAGTTTTTATTGCCATATTTTTTTTCCAACAAGGTTATACTAAAGAGTTTTTTGCTGTTATGGTTTGTCATTACAGTTCATTTAGAAAATGTTTAGGGATATGTGTTAAGAGCTATGATAACTTTGACAGATCACTATTGGTAGAACGGTAGTTGTGCATCTAACATGTTTTATGTTGAAAAAAAACTCAAACCATAGCAGGTAACATGGGCAAAACATTGTAAATTGCCTTTATTTTAGTCCAGATATTGGATGTGGGTTTTTATTGAATATAGTTGTTAAATGATAAAACTGAAAGAGATATTTTGTTACAAAGCGTGCGTCTACTAAATTAATTTACCAGGACAGACGTACTTGTAAATTGGTGCCTGAATTTGGGTTTTAGTTCACATTCTTGCCTCATTTTTGGAATGGAGTAAAATTTAAAAAATGTATAGTTTAGTTGTTTATTTTGAAATACTCTTGAGCTGTCCATTCTAACAAAGCTGATGATTTACAGCATATGTTGTTCTGACCTGATGTTTATTTTTGGGCTTTTCAAGAGTTTGTGCATTTTAAAATCTTTTGTCGTCCTTTTTGCCAACATTAGGTTCCTTCAAATCACCTTCATGCCACTTCAGAAATAGTTTGGGTCATATTGTTTTTCCATAAGTGACAACAAAGCACAGTTCCTACATGTAGGGCTTCAAATAAAGTAGATGAGATAAAGACGGACATTTGGGAGAAATTACCAAATTCGCAAGGAAAAAACTATTGCACAACCTTTGTTAGAGCCTACATTTTAAATATCAACAAATATAAACATATTGAATATGTTGAGGTGAATAGCTTCTCAAAAAATATTTTTCACTTTCAGTTTTATTCTGTCATGAAAATTTTAGATTTAGATTTGCGATAATGGACTTTTTTGAGTAGATGTCACAGAAATGTAATGCACTTTGAAATTATTTTGTATACAAGTACAAATCATAGCACAAAAGAATAGAAGAAAATGTGAAGGGGGGGAAATCCAACTGTATATCTGATAGCTTTGCTAGCCCGACTGTTATGAGTTGATCAAATCATAACATAGTCTGGCTAGCAAGGCTAAGTATTGTTTAACTTGACAAGATCTGGATCATCTGTTTTGTTCCTATGTAAATCCAACATACTACTCATTCATTGCTATTCAGGTAATGAATGAGTAGTATGCAGAAGGGTCTTGGTGTACAAACACACTTGTACAAAAATGGATAGAAAGATATTTGTGTCAATCAAGGACATTTTCAAAATTCACATCTCTCTTGTAAAAGAATGTTGCAGAGCACTTTATCAGCCTTTTCATACTACAGTGCCACTGGCCCAAACTGGCACAGCCGCCCTCCCAGCACAGATTCAGTTGGTGCAGCCCATCCAGCACAGTACAATTACTGTTTTAACATAGTGGTATGAAACGGGTATTGTAAGTTGGCAACCAAACTTTTAGACCAGTTAAATTCTTTCTTATTCCAAAGATACTAGTGCATCCTTTCTGACACCATTAGCCTCAGTTCTCTGTCCAAGATGTGATCAGGTTGCTGTGATGTTCATCTTGTTTGTTGCTGGTGTCTGAGACACAAAGGCATGCCTCTTTTAATAAAGACAACTCCTGTCGAATGAAACTCTAATTGTCCACAAACTGCTGTTACAGATGGTTGAAAACAAGCTGACATTAGGCTTCAATTTACAGTTTTCACAGTAATAGATATGTTTTCTATATATGGTATACTGTAGTTTTCACTCGACAGCAGCAGTGACATATTTCCTCTGAGCTAGAAGTGGTTTCAGGCTGCTCTGCACACCGGTGCCCTCATTTAGTAAACAATTCCTTTCCTGACAGTCCTTCCCCAAGAGATTTTCTTGTTGTTCAAAACTGGTTCTTCTTGGGCACAATCACATGAGCTAAGAAACCTCTATTTTCACATAGAGAGCAGGTAGCTTGTAATGTGCCTTACTGCTTTCATAGGTCAGGTCAGGTTCAGTACACTTATACTCAAAAGATGAAATGACCATGACATACAGTATATGAGACCACCTTTATTATGATGAACTTAACAGATCAGTTTGTATTTTACATTGTTCAAAAACTATAAATGATAACCTGTGCATCATTAGCATAGGACTACCCAAGATATCAATATTTTATGCCCCGTGTGGCTTTGATGACCTCTCTGTATTTATGTTATTACATGGGCCAAATAAACAGCATGAAACTCTCACCAATCTATAGTGCTGAAAAAATGTATTATGGGGTGTGTGATGTCACCAATTGTCAGAGCTCATCTTCTGTCACATATGCACGGCCATAAACCTCAACTTGTTCCCGTCTCTAGTCACATACCCTCAGCTTCTCAGGACAGTATTAGATTGGAATGTGATTTGACAGATTTGACTGTCTGCCAGATCAAGGGAGGTAAAATAAACATGTTCAAGACCCTCAAGGTCTCATGCTTCCACTGTTATCTTTGATTTGAAAATGACAATCCTTGAAAAAGTAATTTTCAAACTAAAACAACCACAACAAAATCTAATTATTTTTAAATGAAAAACAAATAGCTCTGGGGACTGTACAAAAGCCAGTGTGAAACCCACGCAGCCTGTCTAGTCACATTTGCACTTGATCAGCAAACAGCAGTTTAGTGTCTATCCTGCTTAAGAATGAAACATTTTGTTCTCATATAGACAATATCAGTGCAATGTGAAAGATATATCAAAAATGTTGACCCACGGGAATTCATGGGATCCAAAAGGAGCCAAAAAAAATAATAATTTGTCTTTCAAAATAAGAGTAATAGCTTGGTTAATCTAAAATGACACTTCAGCAGAGTGCAATGGGATACAAAATACTGAGCCAAATATCTACTGTACTTGTGTACAAACCACAAGAGGGAGCTCATTGATCACTCTCGTGTCTTGACTCTCTCTTGCCTCTATTGATTAGGGCGCATCCGTCCTGACAGCAGACTCAGCTGCTGCCTGATTGACTTTCTAGGTTCTAAAATGGTTTCCAGGATCATGTGGAATTATATACAGCTGTGGAGGAAACTTTGAAATCTTACTCTTCCTTCCCGTGTGTTATCATGAGGACCTAAATAATTATTTGTCTCAAACTATTAGGTTTTGCACTGTGTTAATCAAGTCATACTCGTATGTATTAGGACAGAACTGTATGTGTATGTCCAGCTCATCAACTGGTGAAAACATCAAATTAGACATTTACCTTGGAACTCTTTTTTGATGAGAAACCAAACCGGATGGAGATACAACAGTGCTGCACAATCACTTTATGGGACTGATAATCGGAAAAGATGCATTACTTTACAAATACATAAATACAGAATATATGTACATTCCACTTCTAGCAAACCCTCACCAATGAGCTCTCCAGAAACAGTGACAAGGACATGATCACTCTGTATATCTGCATGTTCACATTGATGTAAACCATCAGTGCCATGTCTGTACTCTGTCATAAAGGTGGAGTAACACATGCCACACATGTAATCTTTGTCACAGTGATATGGTTCCGTCTGGTTAAAATATTCCATCCAGTGAGGTCTTCACGAGGTCTTCTCCTCTAGAATCGCCCGCAACAGAACAGGATCAGCTCGGCCTTTGGTCTCCTTTTGAACCAAGCCCATCAGCTTGTTCAGAACTTTCTTGTTCCCATTTCTGATGGCCTGGACCTACAGGGGGGACAGCAGTCTTTCATCTGCAGTTGTCTCAGTCAAATATGTAGCAGCGATATGTTTGCATGTGTGTGCCGGGAAAGAAAGCTCTGTTCACTGAGCTCTCACCTGTTCGGGGTGGGAATCCACCACCCGCTGGCAGACGTCGTGCAGCTCTGTGGTGTCATTAACCAGCCCCAAGTCCTGCTCCTGGATGATCTGCAGGGCCGTCTTCCCCGGAGACCTCCACATCTCCTGGAAGACCTGGGAGCAGGAAGGAATCCCGAAAATCCAGGTCTGAATACTGTATGTGTATTGACAGATAGAGGGAGATAGTTGCGTAGTCTGTGCGGCTGACTAACCTGCTTGGCAACAGAGGAGGAGATGTGTCCTGTTTCCTGGAGTTCCAGCAGCTCAGCCAGGGCAGAAGGTGAGACTGGGCTGAAAGTGAATTAAATGATAATTTAATGTTTTAATAGATGAGTAGATTTTAATAGATAGAGTGAAGAGACTTGAAGAGGTAACGGGAGGAGGAGAGAGGGAGGTAGAGAGCAAGAGAGAGGGGATCAAAGAGTAACATTAATATTTGTGATGTGACTATATTGTGTGCTTCTATTCTGTGTCAATTTGTTCATTCCCCTGGGCTACAGATTGACAGGGTGACTACGGCATGTAGAGAAGCGACAGGGTTTTCCCTCAGTGTATTGCAAGCCAGACAGTCCACCTGAGCCAATTTTGCTCCAAGCCTGGCGTAGACACTGAAAAATAGATGAAAAGTATCACTACAAACATGCCTCGGTTTGGACTATTTCTATGTCAGATAGAAAACCCTCATTATATTCATGTTTTCAAAAGCTTTCACATTTTGACACGGCATTAATGTAGGCCTGGTGCAATATTTCACTATTCTGTCATCATCCTGTCACCATGCTGTCAGAAACCTGCCAGTGGGCCTGGATCAAGCCTCTCTCACAGGCATCCGCCAGCAGACCCAACACTTTCCGGAGGCAAACCCTAGAAGAGACTTGCCTTGTAGCAACGGATAATGTCATAACTCACGGATAATGTCATAAATTGTCAAAATGTAATAAAATGTCGCTGTGAATTATTCTAAAATGTAATAAAAACCCATTAATGTAATGTATTGCCAGATATTCCTATAGTCATGTGACCTGACGCACCCTCCGTCAGAGCTCCATTTCTTACAACTTTACAAGTACAACTCAGGTGTCTCGCACACCGTTTCCACGTTTCTTTCAGTTCCACGCTTGATGAATCTGCGATAATAATAAAAGGGCAGAATGGATTAGGACTATCTGCTGTGTCGCAGAGCGTCATAATCCACCTGACTGATAAATAGCAGCAGGAGGAGACAAGGCCACATACATTAGCGCTGTTGTCTCTGCAAAACCTGCAGTCTAGACAAGATAGCCCGTGGTTAGATTGTGATCTCCATGGCCTTTGAAGCAAGAGGGTCTGCTTTCTGCAATGCTACAAAACATCCATGTTGTTTCTCCCCAACTCTTCAAAGTAACAATTTCACAAATGTAATTGGATTTGTCTAAATAGGCTTTCCTCTGATGAGCCGTCAGACTGCCAAAGGGAATACGAGATGATTTCTAAACTTGCGCATATTATTGTTGTATGACATAGGACAGTCTAATCAATATTTGTAAACCTTTGTCACTAAACTAAACACACAATTACTTCCAACCCAGAAAGTTTTCACTGTGTTCTGAATACTGTGAAGGGCAGAACAAACTTTTTGGTTTTCTGAGACAGTAGAAAATGCTCATTAAATCAGACCAAACTCCCTTAGGGCCTAGTTAAAAAGTACAGTAGGTTGGAGCCAAGGATTCAATTCATTTCAACTTTATTGTCATTACACTATGCCAGAGCACATGAAAACTACTATAAATAAAAGCAATACAATATAACAACACAAACAATACAACAATATAATAAACAATAATATAAACAAGGATAGGAAAGACAATAATGGAACTGTGAGTGTTTGTGTGTCAGGGGTGTGAATCAGCAGGGAACCCACAATTACACTGACTTTTTCTGATTAAGCCGCTCTTCAGTTGTTATAATTGTTGATGCTTTGCAATGTTTGCTTCCACCCAAATGAATAGAATCAAATTATTTTCCTCACATCATGAACTGAATATGTTTAGAAACCTATTTTTAGTTCTATTTAATATGATGTGATTTACGACCATAGTGTCACCTTTAGTTAACAATTGATATCAAGTACAGAATTGTTATTTTTGGCATGGATTAAATCTCTCCCACCTCCAGTGTGTGTGTGTGTGTGTGTGTGTGTGTGTGTGTGTGTATGTGTGTGTGTGTCTCACCTCTGGCTCACACTCAGGTCTTGCTGTTTGAGGTGACCCAACAGCTCATTTGTCACCCAACCAATCACATTCCTCGGCTCCCTCTTGGTCTCCTTGACCACTGCCTCAAAGTAATCCATCAGCCCCTCCTCATTCTGCAACAGAATTATCAAAAAATCATCTAAGGATCCAATCAGCAGAGTAGAGCACCATCTATTCTGCTCCCTGCTGGACAGAAGCCGAACTGCAACCGAGCTGGCTCACTGCTTGGTTGTTGATCAGATGGTGAATATGAAAACTAGAGTGAGAAATGTGTCGGAGCCAGATTTAGCTGGGATAAAACAGGAATCGGCTTGGGAAGCCTCTCTCACGCTCAACCCACACCCACCTACACACTCACCACCAGAGTGAAGCTGTGCTCGGGCAGGATGGCGTACGTGTGCACCAGCCTGTCTCTCTTGACACTAGGTAGCTCTGGCAGCCCCTCCCTCAGCCGCTCCACCACCACCGCCTGGCAGGCCTCGATGCCAGCGGGCAGCGATGTGTTATCCTCGTATAGCATCAGAGGGGGCAGGTTGGGCTCCGGCATAAACCTGGGGGGAGGAAGAATGGGAGGGAGGGGAAGCGCTTTATCAGCAGTGGAGATAAGCTTCGAAAGGTAGAGCTTTTGTCGAACTACTAATAGTCCTCTTGACACCACACTTTCAAATACTCCTCTAATCATCTGACTCCATCAGCTTCAGACCTGCCTGTCCATCACTCCCCCTCTAACTCACACATGCTCTCACATCAACTGAGCTTTATAGACCTTGAGTAATGGCCATATAGTTCTCTCCATCTAGCTGCCAGTCAGGGGCTCTCATCCTATTTCAGTCGGCCCACTGACGTTACATTACGTTCATTACATTACATTACAGTCATTTAGCAGACGCTTTTATCCAAAGTGACTTACAGAGGTCATCAACTTGTGATATCTTAACTATGTATGGCAATAAACACACACTCTTGGGGCATGCATGAGCACATGTATGACACATAGACACACTCACCTATAGTCCTGGAGACCCTCCTTCTCCCTCATGGGAATGGTCTGTCTAGAAGTCAAGGTACAAAAAGTTATAACCACAGATATTAAATCTGTCTAAATATCTAAAATGAGACCTGGGCCCGGATTTATCAAGCATCTTAAGATTAAGAATTGGTCTTAAGTCTAACTTAAGCGTAAGAATTGGTGCATTTTACTCCTACACTCAAACTTAAGAATAAGCCTGATTTATCAAATTTCTCTTCAATTAAGAATACTCTTAACCTGTCAGATATTTAAGAGACCTCTGGAGCTCTCTCAACTGATTTAAGAAAAGGTAAGATGGCCGAGGTACAGAGACGGAGACGTGCCCGCACCTTTAGAGACAGAAAAAATGTTCTGGAAATGTATAATGATAACAATATTTTTTTTACATTTCATTTGACTACGAACTGTCGGAGCGAAGCATTGATGGTTTCCGCAGTCTGCTGCCAAACTTCTTTTTTTATGTTGACTTGTCAAAGTGGGGCTCAATTTTCCTTTAATTATTTCTTTGTTTTGTTCAACAAGCTCTACAAGCATTAATCATTCATCAAACGTCCAATTCGGCGCCTTTTCGCATCCATTTTGCTGAAGATAATATTGAGCAAAAAGGGAACTTT
>CABFOS010141665.1:2378-14609 GCA_900660315.1 Diretmoides pauciradiatus
CTTCATTGGCTCCCCATACAAGTCAGATCTGACTTCAAGGTTCTACTGCTAACGTACAAATCTCTGCATGGTCAAGCTCCATCATATCTTTCTGACGTGATCATCCCGCACATTCCTCCCCGCCCCCTCCGTTCACAAGATGCTGGCTACCTCACTGTTCCCAGAACCCACAACAAATGGTCTGGCAGTAGGACCTTTTCTTACCGTGCTCCCTCTGGAACCAGCTGCCACTCACAGGCAGAAATGCCACATCCATTGAAATGTTCAAATCCAGACTTAAAACTCACCTCACCTCTTCTCTTATCCCGGACTCTCCTCTTCTATTCTTCCTCTTCTTTGTCCTCTCTGGAACCCGGACTCTCCTCTTCTTTTCTTCTTCTCCGTCCTCTCTCTCTTCCCTCTTTCCTCTTATTCACTTCCCTACGTTGTTTACTATCTTGGATTTTACTGCATATTGATGTTTGTTTATTGCATATTTTTTATAGTATAGTGTCTATTTGTATTGCTGTAAAGTGTATTGAGACACTTCGGTGTGATTTTGCACTTTAAACTTCAATACACTTAAACTGATACTTGTCTCTTTAGCCATCTACAGTATCATTTGGAGGTCATTTTGTGAAACTTAGAGTTTGACCATTTCAAACTTGAAAATGAAACAGCAATAATAATACAGCATTCATCCTCAATGGTTTCTTTCTAAATTAACTTTTTAATGGCAACGGATTGCTCATTTTTGAACTGCGATGACTAGAGCTGCAAGAGAGCTGATTAATCGATTAATTATCAAGTATATCAAGTATCTTGGTCACGACTACAGGTTTATGTATAAGCACTGCACACAGGTTCTTATTCCCACATGCTCATGAACACACCAGATAGCACTATCAAAGGGTGTGTAGCCACCCTAAACCACATCAGTCACACCAGGCCTGTAAACTCAGCCAATACAACAATACCTTCAGACCGTTCACAGCCGCATTGATCTGTGGTTGTATTAGTGTGCAGCTTATGAGCCCACTGGCATCCTTTGTGGCTAGACAAAAATGAATCCACTTGAGTGGGGAGCTTTTAATGGCAACTACCCTGTTCTTTCCTTCAATGGACCGGATCCTCATTGTATTCATTCAATTGTATTGACAAGAGAACTTGGACAAGTCCATTAGGGGAGAAGTGGAGGACAGCTTTATTGTACCGGCGCCTAGCTGGACCCCTGTCAAATTGAAAATGGAAAAATGTAAGGAGGTGGACTGAGAGGAAGGCTTGAAAAGAGGACTCAGCAATAATCACAATATCCAGAATTATTTCCACAGCGTTTTCTCTTCCCTGAGATGTGATTTGATCTCAAAACGTAATGGAAAGGAAGCGTTTTGTCATGTCAAAGGAGTGAAACCATGGGATGTGAGGGTTCCACAGTGTACCATCAGTCATGGAACTCTCTCAGTACAGTATGTAAATGACCATTTAAAAAGTTAATATCAAAAAAGAAAAATATAATGTTTTCAGTTCAGTTCAGGTGGTTTTGAGTCTTGAATTAAAGACCGTTTGGAATGAAACCCTTTGAATTCAATAGCTGAAAGATTGCTATGGGGTCACCATAAGGTGTAAATCACCATCGAGAGGCATTTAGGTTACTTCAGATGACCGTGTGTTCTCATTGTGCTGTAGTGCTTGCAGTTGGCTCAGGCATGCTGTCTCACTCTTTAGTCAATACCCCTCCATGCACTGAGGAGGTTTAGCTGAGCCAAGAAACAAGTTCAGCCCAGACATTTTTCATCTGCTACAGCAAGCCTCCGGTATATATTTGTTGTGATAGGTGTGTGTGTGTGTGTGTGTATGTGCACACCTGTCTGAACACCTATGTGTGTTCAAAATGTGTAAGTACATATATGCATTTGAGCTTCGACCTGTGTGTGTGTGTGCGCGCGCGTGCGCGTACATGCTGAAGAAGGAGACTGACTGCACAGCAGGCACATTAATCATCCTGTTTTTCCCCCTCAGTCTCATGTAGTGTGAGTTGAGGTCTGATGGATGGCTCGTCTCTCAGCTAGTCTGGAATCCGGGAGAAAGGCTGTAGCCTATTGACAGGCCAGGGACTCCTTGGGGAATCCCTCCCTAGCCTGCCCTGCTTCCCACACATCTCCTTTCCTTTCACGTATCTATTCTGCATGTAGTGGATGTTGTGCTGCTTACTTAAAGCTGCACTGGGTCATTTTGCACGTTTGCGGCTCCAAATGGGACCGAAATGTGAACTTCAATACCCAGAAATCACGTCATCTGACAGAAACTGCACACAGAGGGACGGATTTACTAAAGCACTGCACATATTAAAGTGTGTGCTAGCCTATTTGCATGCGCAAATAAATGTACAACCAGATTTACTAACAGTGCGCACTGAGGACTGCGTCTTTCAAATGTGCAAAATAGCCCTTATCCAGTTAGTACGTTTGCTCAAATGAATATGCAAGAAGGGGCGTTTACACGCTATTTTGCACAATACTGGGAGGAGAAAATGTAAATATATTAAAATAGCACACGCACTGTGGTCTATCAAACCTGAACACAATTTCGTTGACGGAGATTGCTTCTGTTTTTAACACGTTTCAATTGAAAGTGCAAAGTTAAAGAAATCAACATTTATTGAAAAAAGATGAATGGAATCACTTTCAACATTCAAAACCCAACCCAACAAAATACTCAATCTCAATCATTTCTAATTGTGTTAAACCCCGCAAAATCATGGATGGATTGTCCTGACCACAGGCTCTGGACACGGACTCGCCACACGCACCACCTACGTCCAGGGCCGGTGGTCAGGATAATCCATCCATGAGCAACGGCATTTACTTTCTTGTAGATGATCTCCCATATAGTGTCTTTTTTTGTCATATTCAGATCTTTTGCTGGAGCTCATCCAAATGTTTATTTGCCTCTTCCACTAACACCTCTAATTCTATAGGCTCAAATTTGATTTTGCGTGTCCTGCTGCCCATCCAAACTCTCCATAGTGCAAACCACCACACGCAAAACCCTCATTTAAATACTACTGTCTCCGCCATGTTTGCACCTGCTATCATTTCGCAGCTACTCTTAGTAAATCACCTGCAATGCGCCCATCAACCATACGTGCAAACTTTACACTGCACACACAAATTAGTACCCTTTATTTGGGATCTTAGTAAATCCGCCCCAGAATGTTTATCAACTGGTCTGTGATGCTTTACACCAAAGGATCCCAAAGGGACAAGAGAGGCAGATACAATTTTGTAGTGATCACTCGCTGCTGTTTAGGAGACAGGGTTGAAGTTCACTCTCGTGTCTTGATTTGTCACTTACTGTGTGCCAAAATTTTCCCGCCTGTGTCCATACCTGACACACAGTACACAGTATGACACTGCTTTGTGAGTCCCGAGTGGCGGGGAAAGGGCGGGCAATCCTCAGTGATGTATCACACCCTCTCCATGGAGAATATGAATTGTTACCATCAGGACGGAGGTACAGGGTACCACCTGTGTAGACTTCCAGTGCCCAGATATTCTTTATACTGTACCTTCCTAATGGATGTCTGTTAAACAAATCCTGATGATATGAGGTGTGTGTCACTTGCATTTTGTACTTAAAGGTGCTGTCTCTGTCGGCTGCCTCTTCAGCAGCACTTAGATTTTTTTTAATGCACCAACGGTCTAAGCAACGCCCCCTCCCCAATCAGAGATGGCTCCCGCAACCACGCCCCCACAACATGCACTGCAGAGACAACAACAATTTTAAACAGACGGGTCGTCCAATCAAAGGTGAAGGGCTCACATTGGATTGGTTGTTTTTGGCCCCTGCTCCTCACACAGACGCTCAAATTACGTCATTGATGTGTCAAATATCTTACGTTACTGATTACTATCGAATACTTTCCAGGTATACGCAAAAGTTTAAAATTTTACCATAAATGAACCGACGGAGACAGCACCTTTAACTCTTGACTGTGGGTGATGTTGAGGTGGAGCACCTTGTTAAATGTCTGTCATAATTGTAATATCTCTTCTGTTGTCGTTGTACAGTATTTGTCTGACAGTTGCCAAAGACATAAAGAGAATTTCAGAAAGGATAAATAAATTAAACGAGAATTTAATTTGGGCAAACAGTGTGAATTTACAGTGTCTCAGTTAGTTAGTGGGGAGTCCCCACTAACTAACTGAGACAAAGACAGTGTCGCCACTGGGGACACTGTCTTTTCTGCCTTTTGATTTGGGCCAATAAGATGACGGGAATCGTTCCTAGTGCAGCTTTAAACAGGTTATTTATAGGCCTGAAGCATTACCAGCCCGTGAGTGGGGTTAACATCTAATTGCCCCCTCAGGCAGTGTATGAGGTGTCCCGTCAGGTGTGTTGGAGGCGGGGTGAGGGGTTACCTGGAACATTCCAGAAATGTCAGCGTTTAATCACAACCTGAAACATGGCTGAAGACAGAAGCTGCACTTGGGCTGTTATTGATCATATCCAGAGTTTAGAGTAGCCTTCAGTAGTCCCAGCACACTCACCTAGACATTCTATTAACTTGTACAGTAATAGGTGTTTCATCTTTGTTGTCCATGAGCCAAAAGTTGATGTCTATATAGCACTAAAACAAGTAGTACAACTCTTCACATTGTACATGTTCAATATTCCCCCAAACGTACTATATATGTTGGAACATTCACCTACAGTACAAGTTTTCAACACACACAAAAATAAAACAAAGCAATAGGAAAATTGCAAGAGATAAGATGGCTTACAATGTTGTGATCAGATTCTGCTCTCAACAAAGCTGGAAATGGGGGTATTTTTAAAACAAACTGTTAAGGATTCAGGAATATCAATCTGACAGGCCTAGAAGTGACAGAGGATGTGGGCGTTTGGCTTGTAACGATCACTCCCGCGGGGATGCACTTCCCCCTGATAATCTCAAATGGAGCGAAGCCTGTGGAGCTAGTTCAGGCAGGCAACGTAAGTGGCGCCAATGTTTCCACACCTAATACGGCGGCCTATTTAAGCTGTCAGATTTACCTGTTCATTCTGTCATATTGCACAGACGCCGCACTGCTGCGCTCCCCCTCCACTCCACCCCAGCATCCACCTGTGGGCTCTGTCCTCTTCAAACCCAAGGGGGGTTTAAGCAGATCACTCCCTGAATTTTATGCTGCTATATTCATGTTCATCTGGTTGCTAATTCTGCTTTCAGGGAGTGATGAGAGATGGAGCCTTTATGCCAAAGTTAAACTGATTTACATGTAGTCTCAATAAATATCTGTTATTCCCTATGTGAGTTGTTTGTCTGAAGTAACCTTGTTCAACATGAGACTGAAATGACCGAATTACGACAGTACGACAGACTGCATTAAACGGGCTCCTCCAGTAAAACTAATCCCATCCGATTATGGCTTCAGAGAGTGAGTGGCCACAATGGTTCCCAAAGTGAGTCCTTGAGGAAATCCCGGGGGTCCCTGGCAAAATGTGAAGGGGTTTAATATAAGGATTGTTTCATTTGCTAGAAATCAGTTGTACAATAACGGACAGAAGCCAGAAGCTCTACAGATCTGATCAGATGGTTCACTGTCACCACTCAAGTGTGTTTATATGCACTGTAGAAATTCTAATTAATTCTAATTAATTTGGTTGTTTCAAGTCGGACTGACATACCTGGATAATGAGGTCGGAATTAGATTTTCTACGGCATGTATAGGCTTCAATGGGACTAGCATTGGACGAGGCGTTCTGTGCATGTTCCATAGGTTCGAGGTTCCGACCTGGAAGTCGAACAGCGAGTGCAGTGCACAGTCGCTATAAAGTTATCCAATTTAGTCCACAACCAACAAACAACCGCTTGCTAATAGCTGCCTGTTGTTTTGGTTTCACTAGTGACGCAACAGGTCAACAGGAAGAATGTCTCCGTCATGCGGTCGTGCACATATATTTATTGTCGCGCACGTCACTAATTCGATTCTCTCTTCTCTGGGACAACGACAATAGTCCAATTCAATCGCATTTTTAAAAGTCTAAAAGTCCAGTTTTAAACGGATTACAGCAATAATTCAAATTTCTACAGTGCATGTAAACGCACTGACTGTTATATTCCTATCAACAGTAAGCCAGGGTGCACATTTCTGTTCTAGATCATATAGAACAACAAAACTCTTAACAGAGTGGGTAGATCCTGTTATCCAAGCCACTTGGGTCTTTGCTTGTCATCTTGATGTTTTGGCGGTTGCTCTGTGTCTTTCTCTTTTGGTTTGTTTGGAGGTCAGATGCTTTTGTAAGTAACTTGTATTTGTGTCTCTCAAAGACACACAGCTGTTGCAAGGACTGAACCTGACCTTTTGGTTACTGGAGGGTCTGTGATCACCTGGCTAGCCTCCAGCAAATGTTCACAGCACATAGTTGGCCCAGAACTGTTTCAATCTATCGCCCTCAGGGTTATGTGCCCAGCAGACTTGCATTGTGCTCTTCTTTCAGTGCAATTCCCTTTGGTTTCCCTCTTACAAATATCTTTCCTGTCTCAAAAACACCAAACAAACTCTCGCTTGAATTCTCCATCTCCAACAGTCACAGCTTTGAAAATCATGAAATCACTCGCCATTGTGCTGCATGTACCTTCTCCTTCTATGTCTTCCTCTTCTATTTACACTGAAAATGCTCCTATCTTGTGAAATAAATAGCTAGAAGGATGAATGAATACATAGATAGTTCAATAGAAAGTGGTTTTTCCATATTTCCCAAGCAATTATTTAGTTTTCTGCATACTATATACAGAGTATATAGTAATGTCACTGACGCTTCTTACTATTGGTCCAGAAATGAAAGCATATTCTATCAATACACTCATTGTAAGTCAGCTAACATGTAATCTCATGCTCATGTCTCATGTCATGCTGATTCTCTTCCATCACTGCAGGCAGGTTTGGCAATTAATGTGCATGATTAGACACCTAACTTTGCCTGCAGCAAATGCATCGCTGTGCTACTGCCGACTGCCAGTTGTCTCTTAAATACTGCTGCAGCGATTTGGGCATATAGCAGCACTCACGCTTCATTGGCTGTTGATGGCTGCCAACGTTTCCAAGTCGGGACCTCTGGAAACCAAGCACCTGCGTTCAACATCGGCCGACATTCCTCTGGTCGCAGAAAATGAATTGACACCTGGAAACTGGTTTCTCGAGTTGCTTGTGATGGGAATGCCCGGTAATGAGCCTCCATTCTCCTTGTCTTCCCACCTTCCTTCCTCTGTGTCTGTCTTCCAGATTAGGAACCGCGGTGAAGAGGAAAGTGGAGAGAAGACAGAGCGCAGGTGGATTGAGTTTCTAGCCCCTGTTTGACCTTCCATCAGATTATTCCCAGCGCCTACAGTACGACTCCTTGTTGTCTGATGATTAATAATTCAGAGACAGCATTAGCTCACCTCTGTTCTTAAGTGAGAGAGAGGGTGCAGGGAGGTGAACAATGTTAGTGCATTGTGTGAGTGCTTGGAAAGGGATAGACACAGAGAGAAAGGGACACAAATGAAAGCTGTGAGAGAAACAAAAGAGGTAGCTAGGAATTCAAGAAAGGGTATTTGAAAGTGGAGGGAAGGGAGAGAAAAGGATGGAGAGATGGATGCCTACCCATCCTCCTCTTGTGTCCCAGTAACTCTGCGTTGTCATTCACCTAACCTTGGTGGCCGAGTGGCGGGTTTCTTGGCGCCTGCCAGTTGTTCTTGGCAAGGCGACGTCAGGGAATAAACCTCGGTGCTTTCATGATGAGACGCTCAGCAGATGTCTGATGAATAGCTCGGCGCAACTTGGATCTCCCAAGGACATGGTGTCTATATGTGTGTGTATGCGCAGAATCAGATTTTGATATATCAAATCGACGTGTGTGTGCTCACCGAATGCAATATGTTCACAGGAATTTGTCTTTGGGGCATAGGTGCAGAGACATATCCAAAGATAGTAACACAGGTACAACAGGACCTCTAACAGGCTAGACTCACAAGTCAGTCTTTAAATGCTTCGCTCAACTAAAGACTGAGGACTTTCCCCCAGATTTTGTTGCTAAAACTTAGTGGAAACAATAAGCGAGTTAAAAAAAAGTAAATCATTATTTTTTAAAACACGTTTCCACATTCATGTAACAATCACAAGATTCAGCCATATTGTGAAGCACCAATCTCCACTCTGTGAATCCTTGAACTTGTCTCTCACGTGGCTCATTGTGCAGTTTGCAGTATTTGGCAAGCTCCTCGCCAGGGTTAAATACCTTGTCCCATTATTGATCTTTGTGTGTTTTTCATTGGCATCGGTTGGGGGTGAGGTTATTAATTTGATTGAAATGCGGTGGCCAGTACGAGGTCGAGAAACAGGGTCGGTGGCCATCGTGATAAAGCCTCGTTCTCAGCCGGTGTGCCATTCCACACGGATCACACCAACATATATCAGGTGTGAGAGATGGCAGGTATACAAAATGCTTCACGGGCCTCGTCTACAGGCGTTTCCAGTGGTTCAGAATGCAAATTGGCCTGGTTCCCCACAAATGAAGCAGCCAAATGAGCAGGAGGGGGAGCTGCAGCTGCCACTTAAACCTACTTGGGCACACACCTGAAAGCATACAAATATACTGCAGAAGCACTGACACATACACAAGCAGACACACAAGCAATACACGTCTACACACACACACACACACAATCAAGGTCAGGCAATATTGGCCACGATAAAATCACTTGCAGTCACAGAGCAGCCTGTGATATCGTCTCATTCACTGCTGCGCGAAACACAACCGTGGCTATGTGCTCATTTACATTGATGCTTTTTTTTAATGAGAGACAGTGGCGCCTGCCTTCTACCTGATATTGAGACAAATGGCGGCGTGGCCATGAAAGCCACTCTGCTGATTAACTCACCATGGACGGCTTTTTATCTGTTGCCGTTTGATGTACGACATCTTTGTAAAGGGCTACGGTCGAATGCAATCACGGGCCCTTTCATTGCAGGGCCCCCCTCAGATTGCCTGCTAGTTCTCAAGGGAGGCATCCTTCAGAAAATATTGACTGTTGGACAGTGTGTGTGTGTGTGTGTGTGTGTGTGTGTGTGTGTGTGTGTGTGTGTGTGCGTGTGCGTGCGTGTGCGTGCGTGTTGTGGAGGGTGGCTGCTGTAGAAAGAGATTATAAGTGCCTTTGCGTAAGTGTGTGTGAGTGTGTGTTGTGCACATCTGTCTCCTCCGCTAATGGAGAAATAGGAGGCGCGAGCCACCCAGAGGGCAAAGGTCACTCGCCTTGTAAAAGGGAGACAGGAAATTCCATTTTCCCCCACACATTGCTCCCAAATACACCCCATGCTCTCCCATCAGCGTTTTCCCTAGCTGTCGATTGGCCGCGCTCGCCACAGATGTGAGAGGGTCACATCTCGCCACATTCTCATCTTTCAGCAAAGCTCTCTCCTCCCAACCATGTTCAAGCTTTTCCTTTCCTTTTAACATGCCTCCGCCTTACAAGTTGCTGCATTATATTTTCATGGGACCAGATATTCCTAACCGCATTTGTCGCGAGGCCTGGTCTTTGTCCTCGTCAGCTATTTTCTGATACACGGTTGCTTGAAGGACAAAACGGATTAATTTTTCATGAGGTTTGTGGAGAGAAGTGGCAGAGTTGCTTGAGAGCTGGGGGTCAGTTTAGGGGCAACTTCCCCTCTTCCAGATTTTCCTCCTGTACTTCCACTGACATGCTCCTGGCTAACTTTACCCACTTTAACTTTCATGATCGATCAATCTGTCGATCATTTTCTCAATTAATCGATTAGTTGTTTGGTCCATAAAATGTCAGTAAATGGTGAAAAATGTTTGAGCACTGTTTCCCAAAGTCCAAAGTGACATTCTCAAATGTCTTGTTTTGTCCATAACCCAAAGATATTCAGTTTACTGTCATAGAGGACTAAAGAAACCAGAAGATATTCACATTTGAGAAGCTGAAATCAGAGAATCTGGACGTTTTTAATTAAAAAATGACTCAAAACGATTAATGATTATCAAAATAGTTGCTGATTAATTTAATAGTCGACAACTAATCGATTAATCGTCTAATCGTTGCAGCTCTAGATAATTGTTTGAGGTATTGACACCTTTTCACTGCTTACTCCTGGCTGCTTGTAATGTTGGCGCTTTTTGCTATGGTTTTGCAATATAGACAGATGCTAACTTGATTATGTGGTGTTATGTTGTTGTTAAATTGAAATTGTCCACATTATCTGTTTCTGGACAGCATGGCCAATGCCCACAAGGTTAATAATCAGCCACCTGGTGCCTATAATGTGTTGTAGTGTGAGTAAGCCTGTTGGCATTAACACTGTCAAGCCTCTAAGTTGTAATGGTGGAGTCACATATCCTGCCATTATTATTTGCATTGATAAGTATTTTTACTAGATCAATAAGATTCAGTATCTTGCTCAAAGACACTTGCATGCTTGCTGACATGGAGGCTTTTAATGCAGGTGCTCCTGTTAAAGGACAGTCTCTCTAGTCCATCTTGGTGCTCAAATAACACCTGGCTGGATTTAAACCTGGGTCTCACCTCACTGCCTCTACCTTGATTGTTATGATTTATTAATAACCAAAGCCAACATTGTCACAAATCCCTCCTCTGTTGCAACCATAACCCTGTCCTGTGGTGTCAGGGACTCTGGACCTCGACCTGCTCACTCACTGATAAGTGAGTCTGCTATATTAAGGTAAAGGTGATAGATACAGTTTTTTCATCAAAACGAATATTTTTTTCTAAAATATTACATCTATAGAACATCTAAAGGGGTGTAGAATGAAAGTATATATGTTCCTGAGAAAAAAGAATTATTGGAGAAATAATTGTTTTATTAATCTTGTCGGGTCCAAAATATCAATAATATTTACATCTGGTTGTTTATATCAGACCAGCCGCGTCTACAGGAAGTTCTCTCTGAGCCAATAGCATCAGCGCTTCAAGTCACGAGGGCGAGAGCTCGGGGGGTTGCCAGACCGTGCTGTGTTATGTTGGAAATGGCGTCGCAGTGTTATTCATCGCAGTTGTTATCGGATAAAATGAGAAGCAACACACGGGTGAACATAGGTGCGGCATTTGAGCGTTGGTGTCATGTAAAGGAGTCAAAGAGGCTTAAAAGCCACGCTGAGGTCGCCGCTTTTCTTCTGGACAGGTAAGCCAACAAAGGTTGCTAACAAAGGTTGCTAGCTAGCTAGCTGGCTAACGTTATATAGCTAGCTAGCTAGCTGGCTAACGTTATATAGCTAGCTAGCTAGCTGGCTAACGTTATATAGCTACCTAGCTAGCTGGCTAACGTTATATAGCTAGCTAGCTGGCTAACGTTATGTAGCTAGCTAGCTAGCTGGCTAACGTTATATAGCTAGCTAGCTCGCTGGCTAACGTTATATAGCTAGCTAGCTAGCTGGCTAACGTTATATAGCTAGCTAGCTAGCTGGCTAACGTTATATAGCTAGCTAGCTAGCTGGCTAACGTTATATAGCTAGCTAGCTAGCTGGCTAACGTTATATAGCTAGCTAGCTAGCTGGCTAACGTTATATAGCTACCTAGCTAGCTGGCTAACGTTATATAGCTAGCTAGCTGGCTAACGTTATATAGCTAGCTAGCTAGCTGGCTAACGTTATATAGCTACCTAGCTGGCTAACGTTATATAGCTAGCTAGCTGGCTAACGTTATATAGCTACTAGCTGGCTAACGTTATATAGCTAGCTAGCTAGCTGGCTAACGTTATATAGCTAGCTAGCTAGCTGGCTAACGTTATATAGCTAGCTAGCTGGCTAACGTTATATAGCTAGCTAGCTAGCTCGCTAATGTTATATAGCTAGCTAGCTAGCTGGCTAACGTTATATAGCTACCTAGCTAGCTGGCTAACGTTATATAGCTAGCTAGCTGGCTAACGTTATATAGCTAGCTAGCTAGCTGGCTAACGTTATATAGCTACCTAGCTGGCTAACGTTATATAGCTAGCTAGCTAGCTGGCTAACGTTATATAGCTACTAGCTGGCTAACGGTATATAGCTAGCTAGCTAGCTGGCTAATGTTATATAGCTAGCTAGCTAGCTGGCTAACTTATATAGCTACGGTCGGTAACCGATAAATTCTCCGTGTATTTCGGGTATAGTTTGCAAACCTGGCAACCAGTTCAGGAGCGAGAACGGGCCAGTGTGAGTGCGAACCCTATTGACTGGGAGGTATTAAAACTATAT
>CABFOS010141670.1:3319-15008 GCA_900660315.1 Diretmoides pauciradiatus
AGCAATCTAAGCGCTTTTACAATTCATAGACCACTTTACCCATTCACTCTCACATTCACACACCGACGGCGGTGGCAACCATGCAAGGCACCAACCTGCTCGTCGGGAGCAGTGAGGGGTTCAGTGTCTTGCTCAAGGACACTTCGACACGCTACCCGGAGGAGCCTCGAACTGGGAACCCTCCAATTCCCAGACAACTGCTCTACCAACTGAGCTATTGCCGCCCCAATAGTGTTTGCTGATAGTGGCAGCTGCTGCAGCTGGTTGCGGTGCATGTCGTGCTACCCACTTTTCATTATCACTACAAAATGCGGTTGAGGCAACACGTTTCCCCAAAAAAGCAGAATAGTGAGAACACTCCCAAAAAGTGGTACCTTAAGCGACTGCGAGTTGTGGGGGTGACAGAGGCAGTGGGAGAGGAGGAGGACAGGGAGAGTTGGGATGAGGCAGCGCCCATGGCCATCAGGGAGGAGGAGGAGGCTCCATCTGGTGCCGACATGTCCCGCTTTATCTCCTCACTGCTCCGGCGGGACACTGGTCGGGACAGAGGAGACAGAGTACAGCGTGAGCAACCACCCTGCCAGGATATTACAGACCGTGCCTTTCAACGTAAATGGGCCAAAGGAAATAAATAAAAAATCTTGGCAAGGTCTGTAACTTGCAGAAACAAACACCCCAAAGGATTGAATAAGAAATAAGAGCAAGAAAAGGGACGAACGAACACAAAATAATACATTGACTAACTGCATTTAAGACATTTTAATACTTTTAAAGTAAACACACATAATTCATTTTAATTCACTTTTCCAGTCATTTCAAGGAGCCTGCTAAGGAAACTTGACACGATAACCTTGATTTTGGGGAACCGATGACTGGGTTGCTTTTCTAACCTGAGATTGCCTTGGTGGAATCCATGTTGGAGACCCTCTGGAGCACAGATGGAGGGCGGCTAGCCGACGTTCCCCTGAGTAGGTGGTCAGCTGTGGATAGAACAGGATATTTACGTCACGTACAGTATGCCTCTTAGAGAGTTTCCTCTAAAATAAGACGTAACAGGGTCGGGAAAGAGGAATGATCCATCCCCTTTAAGCTTCGAAGAATGAGGCTGACCCACCAAGCAGGAAAACAATAAATCAGAGAAAGAAAAACAACACTGGAGGCTACGACCAAGTAAGCACATCCACACGAAGCACTTGAACGGATTACTGGTGAGATATGCTGTAGGAGATTCTACATGGTGGGTCATTATGTGCCTGTATCCCCCCCTCTAGTGCTTTGATTAACTGACCCATGTAATTGATGTCAACACAAACTCTGCTGACTGCAAACGGCAGGCCTCTCGGGAAACACTGTTCCCGCCACCAACCCCATGCTTTAATTTTTTTTTAGCTTTTTCCCATAAGAGAAAGGACAGTCCACTTCCCTTAAATATTCCTTATTATCTCCCAGAGGGAGGGAGGGAGAGCAGAGGAGAAAGAGAGAAGGGAAGACATAGGACAGAAGGATCTCTGGTGGATCTGATGATCCTACATGTGGTTTTAGATGTTGGGGTCTTAACCACTACACCATCTTCAGGCACCAGCATGTTGCTGCTTTGAGGGTAAGCAAGGTAGGTAGGTAGGTAGGTAGGTACTTTTATTTATCCCCGTGGGGAAATTCCTTCATTGCAGCAGCAATACAGAACAGATAAAAGATAAAAGATAAAGATGGCACACAAACAAGCAAGACACCTTCAAGAAATTAAATGCCCCAAAACCGACCCAAATAGTGCATTATTCTTTTATACCTTGATTTCTGAGAGCAGTAGTTTCAAAATCAAACAAATGTCATTAGATATTTAAGGATAAAGTGTATCTGGATAGTCACCTGGCATGGTGATGTCTGCGTAGCTGGGCCTCTTGTCGGTCAGAGAGGAGAGTGGCTTGGCTGCTGAGATAGACCCAGTGATGGAGTGTCTCTGAAACAACCAAACACAAAAACATCTTTATGTAGTACAAATCTATGGGAATGTTTTGAGTACAACATAACATAAAAACAACATATGGAACATATCTGTGTGGCAATACTAAGCTGAAATTAAAAGTATCTTTAATCACCATTTCAAATAAAATGGTTCTTTTCTCACCTGTAATGTAGACTCACACTGTTACAAACACAATCTAGAGTAGTAGCCTGCTTTATGCACTAGCTTAGAAGCTCTCTGGTGCAGTCCTGGTAATGGATTCTCCAGAGAGCCTTCCCAAACACCGAAAACAAATGTGATTTGGAGCAACTGCTTTGAAGAAAAACAGTTGGTCCCTGTGTGTGGTGTTTTACCCTGCTGCACTACACTACTACACTAATAGAGGGACTCCCTGACTCCCTGCTGGAGCTGTGCCTTGACATTTTCATGTTTATTTCACTTAGTAAATCCAAAGGTTGTAGATTAAAAAACATCGGAAATGCCGTGTAATGTTTTTAAGAATTGGAGGCATTTTTACTACAGTACAAGTCTATCTATTAAATAGTCTCTAAATAAGTGAAAACTTACCCACTCAACACAGTTTGAAAATCACTAAGCAGAACATATACCTTGAGAAAGGTTGTCCTGAGGCATATAGTGCAAATGATTATATGTTTTATGTCATATATATATATATATATATATAAAATCGGTTAATCAATTTTTTACTTTCAATGTAAGAAAATGCATTTGCAACATTGTGAGTAGGCTGGAAAAGAAGCTCAGCTGGACAAACCACTAGAGGAAGAGAAGGAAATGCTATTCCATGAAGCACTGCATTGATAAACAGAATATGGAACAGCTCTTGACCTCAACACAGGAAGTGTCTCATATATTTACATGTTAGGCATTTAGCTGGAACTACTGACCATGAGTGAGCAGGGTTTTTTAGTGTCTTGCTCAAGGGCTCACGGTTTTTGATGGACACACAGTGGCTGTTGCAGGGAATGAACCGGGAACCTTTTTAAATTGCTATTTTAACACAACTGCACCCACTGACAATGTGTATGGAAAAGGCAGCAACAGTAGAAAAGAGGAAATTCCAGCAACATATGCAACATTATTCTACTGGTTATTTCAGTCTGTTTCTACATGTATATATGCTTTTAGATTAATTGTTTTACAACCTCTGACGAAGGCTATGTGCTGAAACGTGTTGATCTTACTAATACATCTTTGTTTGTTCTCAGTGTTAACGTTTGGCTACAGGACAGTCTCTACACCGTGCCTGCCAGACCACACAACTTGAGACACACAAACCCTTTCTTTATGTACCTGTATGGGTGAAACAGCAGCTGCTGGCGGCGTCTTCATGGGACTGGGGCTGAGGGGGGTTCGCGGTAGTGGGGCAGCAGGGGCTGTTGGAGCCACAGCGGCACCGTTGGAAGCTGGACCTAAATTAGATTGACAAAGGAGCAGTCAGTCAAGTACAAACAAAACTGTCAATGTGCTAATGATATAATGAATTGCACCATGAGCCTCATTTATAAAAGCATTTCTACATTCAAATGCTGTGCCAATGACCAGCCAAGTTGTAACATATCTCAACTTGTAGTTCGTTATGGCTGCTACAGATTTCACTTTCATTTCATTTCACCAGACTCTGATATGATGGTATGATGACGTCTTTAAAGCATTTTCATAAATAAAGCCCTGTGGGGATTTGAAATAATTTAACAACTTGAAAACAAGTTACTGCATACAACAACACAGATACATAATAACCATTAAAAAAGTATCATCAAAAGTATTAAAGTGAGGAAAGTGGAGCATCTTACACTCGCATTGCGGGGTACCTTGAGAGGCACTGTCGAAACTCTTGATGAGTGTTTTGACGGTGGGTGAGGGCTCCGAGGAGGTGGAGGAACGCCGACTGAGACCCATTCCCTGTCTCAGCGCTGCCAGGTCCCTCTCCACGGCATTCATGTAGTTATACACCCTGCCTCTCTCCTCGTCCTGCCTGGGGAACAACAGAAAACATATTTAACACTAGTTCTATATATCTATTTTGAAGAAAATTATACGTGATGTTCATCATTCAGTATGTCCTTCTAGAGGTACTGTATTCTTAGCCTGGCATCGCCAGACCAATTCACAAGAGCAAATAAAACATGAGCTCTCAGATTCATCTGGTTCCCAGGCTACCGTATTCCTATAACCTCTTACCATTTTGTGCTGTCGAGCTGTTGTAATAGTAGCTGTCACTTTTTTCAAACGATATGACTCATATTCACACTAACATGTTGCCAATACCTCTCAACAAATGTCATCCTGAGGAGCCTGACTCTGGATGCCAAGATTCAGATTTGCAGACTTTATTAGCGCTAAAATGGAAACTGAATAGCAGTATATTGGAATGGCCCACCGTGGGAAAATCAACAATTTCTTTTGAAGGTGCCGAGACCCATTTCAGTAGGTATTGCAGTTTAAGAATAGCTCTTCTTTAGGTATTTATATCATGTTATATGGACAGTTATGCTGTAATTGTAATTATTTGTTGGTTGGAGGGCTGAGCAATAAGACATTTCCAATGCAATTTACATTCTTCCAGTTGTAAGGCTGATTTTCCCATGTGCTGGCCACCACAGCTAAATTAAATCCATGGAAACACTGCTACTGAACGTCCGTGAACATAATCAAATAAGCAGAGCTTAATCTTCCGTCATTTTGTCTAGAAACAAACACAAGACAGTTGAGGTCAGTGTAACCGCTGGAGCTCATCCAAACTTGGATATCTCTCTGTGGGTCTTACTTGCGGCTCTTGACCTCGTCCAGTTCCTTGCTCAGCTTCTCGTTCTTCTCCTGGGCTTCCTGCAGCCGGCGCCGCAGGTCTCCAATCTCCTCCTGCGCTTCCGACTTGATGTCATTAGCAATAACCACAGCAGTCTGCAGATCAGCCTGGAACTGACGCCACTCCAGCGACTCCTCCTGAACACATGCGCACAATAAGACAACTGAAGGATTAACATGATTTAGGATAAATGATAGATCACATCATTTAGATAAAAAATGACTGTCTTCCAGTGAATCCAGCAGCTGCAGACCAGACCTGAGAGCATTTGCAAAGGAAAAATTGTTTTGCATTTGTTTTAATCTGCAGTGAGTACCAGACAGATGGAGTTTACCACACCAAGACAATTCAGTGTGGTTAAGTGTCAGGTGAAAGGATACTAAATTGCCTTGCTAACATTTTGCTGTGATATCTCAATGTTCTGGTTCATTGTATTATCTTATGTGGCAAGTCCCTCCCATGTGGAACTCCAAGCAAATTCGAATTCTTTGCAAATGCCATTTGACCCAGGTCTGACCGGGACAATAGTGATCCAGTACTCCCTCTCACCCTCAGTCTCCGGTGAAGAATCTTAATCTCCCTCTCCATGTCGTGCTTCTGGTCCTGAAGCTTCTTCACAGAATCTGAGAGAGGAAGTAAAGACACAGTGGGGTTCATGTGAACAAGCCGCAGATTAGATTCACACAGAGCAGAATGGTATTTTATAACAACTCAAGAGCCTCTTGGCCTCATTGATAAAAATGTATAAAAATCAAGATCAACTGTTCAAACTTTCATACAAACATTGGCTTGGATTTGATCATAAACACAATGTGAGCATACAGTAAAAGCCGTTTTATTATTCAGCACTGAGTTATGAAACAGCAGGTGCTCATTTAAAGAAACTCTATTGAAGACCCATTTTAAATGGAGGCTGTTGGGTAACTAAAAATAGCAGTTTATCATAATACGGAAATTGTCTCGCTACCACACAACTGCAGATTGTTTGCCATTTTTAGTTCTGTATAGAGGAAGTTTGAGACTTTATGGCAGAAGATTACATGTAAGATATGATATCATAAGCTATCATGCACAGGGCAGGAAACTTGCCGTTCACTGCTTTACCATCTTCTATCTATCTATCATCTTTCCAATAGACCAGGATCTCTAAACAATTGCTGGTTCCCTGCCAAAGTAAACTGGAGTGGGCAAGCTTACCAGACAGTTAAAATGTATCTCATAGCACAGTGTTAACTTCCCCCCTGCACCCTGGGTGGCACAGTGTGTATCTAGCCGACTTACTCTCGAGGTCAGTGATGATGAGGTTGTCGTGGAGTTTGACAGCTCGGTGCTGCTCCACCTCATCCTCCAATTCAAAGATGGTCTCCTTCATATCAGCAATCTCTGTCTCTTTTTCCTGCAGCTCCACGCGCTGTTTCTCCAGGCCTCGCTCCTGCTCGGCCATCTGCTGCTGCACCTGCTCTTGGAAGTCTCTGTATTCCCTATCCAGCTTCACACACAGGAAGAAGGGTTTCCTCCATCAGATTGACAAGCATAATATGATACTTAGCTGACTAATGTGCAATATGTATAGTCTGTTGTTAACAATTTCAGGTCATAATTTATACCAAAGCATCCTGTGTGCATGACTGTACCTAAAGTAGGAAATACAGAATTATGATAATATAAAGAATGTGTGCAGAGTTATGAGGGAAGCAATGGTCATGGCTTCTGCTGTTGCTATAAAAGTATTGACAACTCATTTAAATTGCCACACTCTTTGCTAGGAGTTAAAACAAATGTTTGACTTTTAACTTCTTGATACTGTGAACCAAAGAAAGGGTAAGTTGACCAATGAGCCAATTTCCCCCCTGTAAGTCAGCATCGTTCTTAAAGTTGGCTCTGGACTGAACTAACCTTACTAAGAGTGTCCTGCAATCGGGTGACGTCGTTGCGGGTGTGCCCCAGCTCCTCCTGCATCTTAGCAGCCTTGGCTTCAGCCTCCTCTTTGTCTAGCCTCACTCCTTCCAGCAGCTGGCAGATGTCATTTTTGTCCCCAGCATTGTGAATAGAGTACAGCTCGGCCACCTTCTGCCTTTCCTGGTCCAGCTGGGCTCTGCAGCGGCTCAGCTCCGCCTGGTCACTGCTCACTGCCGCCTTGTACTCTTCTAGGGCGGCCACCATGGCTGCCCGGTCCTGTCTCTCTGACTCCAAGATGCGCTCCATGTGGTGGTTCCTCTCCTTCAGTGCTCCAATCATCTCCTGGGCCTCAGCATTGTCCTGCTCCGCCATCTTAAGTGTGTTGGAGAGGTGCTGTTGTACCCCTAGAAGCTGCTCTCTCTCAAAGCGGGCGTTATCTGCCAGGTCCACGTAGCGCTGCTCCAGCTCCATGTAGCGGCCGCTCTTGATGTCCTCTTCCAGCACATAGGACAGATGGTGCTCGTCCAGCAAAGAGCGTAGGTACTCGATCTGTCGGCCATAGAGCTCCAGTTTGTCGCTCTGCTGGCACAGGGAGTCCATGAGGATGACCTTCTCTTCGCCTAGCCGCTCGTTCTCCCCGTTAAGCTCCTGGGTGATTTGCTGCAGGTCAGCCAGCTCCTGTAGTGTGGCCTGGAGCTCCTCGGCAGTACTGTGCTGGTTCTCTTCCATCTGGTGAATGCGCTCTGTCAAACAGGCCAGTGACACCTCGCTGGCATTGCCACTGCTGCCCCTACGTGAGCGTTCTCTGCTGGGTGCACTTTCTGACTCAGAGGACGAGGAGGCTCCAGAAGGGGCATCCAGAGCATCATCACTTGAGGTGACAGCCTGGTAGACCTCACTGGATTCACTATCTAGGTTGTCCACTGAGCCACCATGCTGGTGACCCGTCAGCAGATCCTCTAAAGATCCTGGGGCAGAGCCTTCCACTGAGGAGGTCAGCGTACCTGTGCCGCCACCGTCACTTTGCCCACTACCGGCTGCCAGGTCTGGGCTAAGGGAGGGGTAGTTGAATAGCTTGTCAGAGCCATCCAGTCTCTGCTCCAAGGAGAAGCCCAGTGCATTGAGCCGGTCTTTCAGCATGCGGTTCTCACTCTTCAGCAGGTTGAGCTCCTCTCTGATGGCTTGGTTCTGCTCCTGCAGGAGAAGCAAGGTGGACTCTACATCAGCTGCTGTGATGGCTGAAACCTGGGGTTTCTCTTCCTCCCCAGATCCTTCCTGTAGGGACACCTCCTCTCCTCCGAGGCCAAGCTGGGCCCTCATGTCCCTCAACTCACTGCGCAGGTGCAGGATCTCCACATCTTTGCTCTTAGCCAAACCCAGCAGGTCTTTGACCTTGGTCTCAAGAGCCACCTTGTCACTGATCTGGCCATCTGATTTAGACTTGCTCATACGGCTCTCAGACTCTGCCAGGACCTGGCTTCTAGAACGCTTCCCTGAGGCCACATCTCCCTGCACAGCTCCTGACAACTGCTTCTTACTGACTGAGGTCCTGGATGTTCGCAGACGGTCTCGCGTTGAATTTGGCTCCTTGGAAGTTGAGGACGTTGTACGCTTGGCTGAGGTACCTGGGAGGGGAAGGAAGACAAATGTAACATTCCACACAAAACAACTGCACAGGATAAAATTAATGTTTTGACATGAATTAATAGGAATACCTGATGTTGTCTTTGGCTTACTGTCTGGGTTGCTAGCATTGGTCCCAGTGGAGGTGGTTCTCTTGGTCTTGGTGACAGCATTACTAGATGTAGGAGCTCCTCCCGCCATTGCTGCTAACAAATCATCATTGCTTTTGACCTAGAAGAGCACAAAGTCAATCAATTCACTTATAAAAGAGGAAAGAATTCAAACATAATAAATAGCTGCAATACATATCAGTTGCTAACCAATATGTTTGAGTTTTACCTTTGAAAGAGGTGCTGTGGTGGTGGTCTTGGCTGCAGGCTTTCCAGTGCCTACTGTAGACGTGGTCTCTGCCTTCCCTCGCTCTCCACTCACCTTACTCACCGCTGGCCGGATTGTCTTCTTCATACTGGGATCTCTGCTGCCGATACATTTACAACTCAATCTGTGCACAAGGAGGGAGGAGAAAGGTAACATGTCAGAGCACAGAGTGATAGCTCCAGTTTTCCATGGAAAAAGAATTCTTTCCACAGGCCATTTCCATAACACTAGAAAACACAGGGACTGGACCCAATAGCTGTAAACGTCTAGAATGGCTTCTTCCTCTGTGTCTCACTGATTAGCTACAGCAGTTTCCTCTACATTTTTTGTAGATGTGGAAGGAATTTTGTTTCGGCCTGAGACCCAGGATCTCTCCTGAACCTATGGACCAGCATCACTTACTGTAGGTGTTGCAGTATGAGAATGGCTAATATTTAATGATTTGTACTCCAATCCCATAAATAAATGTAATTTTATTTTGATGAATTTCATTGAATTTACCAGCTGTGGGGAACCACTGCAGCTAAATCAATGTAGAGGAAACACAGAGGTAGAGGCTGCCAAGTACCTCCACTAGATGGCTGTCATGGGTTTATTATGTCCCAGTCCGGACACACAGTTCTGGGGTTTTACTCTGATGTCAGTTGTAACAAGTGGACACTGATAAAGATTTTGTTTAATCTATGTACCTGTAGGTGATCATTGACCATGTCTGTCCATAATCAGCAGGTTAAAAGTCAACAAAAAATGCAACTAACTGCATTTCTACCTCTCTGTTCCTTATTTACAATATTGGCTCAGTGATTGGTATTTATTTATTTATTTATAACGTGGGACAGAAATGCAGAGCAGAGTAAATGAGCTCCGAGTTCCCAAGATGACCTTCTGTTTACTATCTACTCCTTCAGACAGACAGAGTTGGAAAAAAAATACTTTCTCTAAAGTTTGTGTGGGATAATCAGCAGGACAATTTGAAAACTAATGAAAGGGATCCTTTCATCTCATTCATTCCAAGCCATTGTTGGTAATGACAATCGGCCTGCCCTAATGCTGCAATCTGATTTTGTGAAGCAAAAGTGCCTGTTAGTGAGCAAACAGTGTGTTGCGTTACATTCCCTCGTCTCCTGGCAAAAAACAACATTCAGTGCCATTTATTATTTCAAGATGTACTCACACCAATTCACAGTAAGCATTATTCTGGTCAAACAACTCAACAACTTGCCCAGAAAGGATTCCATTTAGAGACTAATAGCAAGAATTTAATAGGGGGAAATTCTTGAACACACTTTAGGTGGGCTATATTTCAAAAATCTGTATTTGATTGGTAACAGATGATTTTCTTATTCCAAAAAAAAAGCATGCTCAAACAATTTGAATTGAAGCATCTATAACTGTTAGTTAACTGTTGCCATTTCTCAATGGCAATAGTAGTGGCCAAACCTTGCTGATAATGTGTGGTTGTAACCAAATAACGAAACCATGCATTCCTACTCTTATCAGTGTGTGACTACACTCTTAAACACCATCTGACTCACACATTTAAAAAAAAAAGAAGCAAGAATCATTGTTGAATATGGTTCACATTTTTGGTCCGGGTCTGAGGACAACCTGACTTGATGCCATGATAGCAGGAGAGCAGGAAAAGTGATTTGGGGCAGAACTGGAGACAAAGAATAAGCACTTTAGCACAGACTTGGATGTCTTGACATTCTTTTTGCACCAAGGCTCTTAAGAGGAAAAAGTGAGCTGAAGTGATTTACTACTAACACAGGAAACCTAGCTACGATCAATCTCTGATCCTGCGGTCCGTTTTCCTGAGAAGTCTGTTGTTCTGGCTTTGGAAATAAATAGAATCATCAGATCATCAGCAGTAAATTAGACTTCAAAAAGAAGCCTACTAATACAGCAGGAGCAAAATGTTCAAGACAATTTAGTGACCGAAACCTTTCTTCAGGGCTCAGCTGGATGTGACAATATTTAAAATTTGATATTGCTGGAGCGAGGGGGGGGGGGGTCTGACTGAAATAGTCCTCATCTGAGAAACACATCCACTGCCTGTTCTCTCCTGAGAGTCCCAGTGAATCCAACATAACCTGCTGGTAAACCTCAACTGCATTTCATTTAAAATCAAAATATTTTCCTAATAGGTTTCAGCTGTGTTTGCTAGGTGCAGGTGTTACCTTAAATCTGTCTTTCACTGCAAGCACACAGTTTTCTAAGTCCTTCTTTTTTATCTGCCAAGAAGACATTTATTTGACTTATGATTTCTGTCAGTGCAGTATTGGCCTCCGCTGACACAGATGCTTGGGAAGTGTTTTAGCTGAGCTTAATCTATATGGCAAAACCACAAAAACATCAAGCCTCTACTAAGGGAAACGGGTGAACTGGAAAATCTGCATGTTTCAACTTGCAGAAGTCATGATTGCGCCAAACATTTTACAGCCCCAGAATTCATGTAGAGTAACAACCATGACTAGTCACACACCATCAGTCCTATCGAAAGTTCGGCAAACCAATTAAAACGCAAACAAAGCCAACAGTGACGCCACAACACTTTACCCGTAGGCTCAAGTTGTCGACTGGGGATGGCCCTAAGCAAAACAAATCCATCTCCATTAGAGAAATCACAACACAGCCGTCTTGGCTCGTTCTCAACTTACAGAATTATGAAATCGCTCTGCAGCTTTTTAACGTCTTCTTTCTCCTCTACTTTGTGGCTGATTGGCAGAGAAGATTCCAGGAGGAGATAATGCCAGTCAAAATTAGGGGTTTAAGTTTACGTTCAAGGTACAAAGTGTTGCCAGACTTCATAACTTTGTTTTTTTTTAAAGCCTTATTTACCCCAGGCAAGTTGAAGAACACTTTTTTATTTACAGCAACTGTCTGGCGAGGTGGTTGCAGAGGGTTGGACAGTTACTGGGAGCTGCCTGGCACATTCAAAGCCGTGTACCGTTGGCCACTAAGCAGCTCCACCGGAGCTGCTTAATGGATGGGGG
>CABFOS010141670.1:15028-31364 GCA_900660315.1 Diretmoides pauciradiatus
GGGGGGGGGGGGGTTAAATGTCAAAATGTTCAAAAGGAAAGAGCGTGTCTCGTTCATTTTCCCGGTAGGTGCAGGGAATTGAACTGGCAAGTCACAAGCTCGCTCCAGCCACGTCACAATCTCAACGCCTGAGTCGCATCCTAGATTATAACTGCTTGTGACAATATTGTCTCCCCTTGCATCTTCCCTCCGGCTTATGTGGAGGAAACAGCAACTAATGTGTCTCAGCTGGCAAGGTTCTGCTGTGCACTGCAGTCCTGTGGCTCCTGTGGTGGAGGTACTTTTTATTCAGAGCCCTCGCTCAAATCGCCTCCAGTGTGCAGGCCTGGACGTCCCGCCAGACTGGACTTGACAAGACTCCTTTTGAGCAGAGAGGGATATTGGATTAACACCCTCAACACTCCCCAATGGTTCAGTTATCCGTTTTAATTTGACTTTGTGTTATCTTATCCTGTAGACTTTCCTCAGTCAGTGTCCTTGGCTAATTTAAAGTTTTCCTAGATGTATTTTTGCATATGCAGCATCTATATAATTAACTTAATCCCCTGTGTATTTCTATTTGGAGCCATTAGGTCATGTCCCTCTCCTTCTGTCTAGACTATATTTCAACATTGCATTTTGCCCTGATGAAGACATTATTTGTCAAAAGCCTAAAATAAATTATTAATGCACTAACGCTATGGGCAACCTTGCACCTCTCCAAACCTGGTGTGCATTAATGTTTTCACAATACAGAGAGAAACACGAAACCTTCATAGAGAAACAAAGTAAAGTATAGTAAAAATGTACAACAGCACTGCAACTTCTAACCACATACTTTTTGCCATCTAGCCGGCAACTTCACCAACTCAGCCTTTTATAGTATATCATTAGCAATTTCATACTTCACTAGAAATTAAATCTACATTTTACAGAATTCAAGGACAACACGAGCACCCTGGTGCTCATCTCAAACCGAGTACTGATGATATTATAGCTTCACATTTACACACATTTGTCATAACCTGCTTGTGTTTCATCCCCACCTCATCACACATACACATACCCCTACATTTAGTAACTCAAAATGTAAAAAGGCAGATTTCAGAACAGCTGAATGTTTTTCAAAGCAGATCTCTCAAACACAGAGCAGCTAGCTAGGGGGCGTCTCTTTTCATTGGCTCTGAATAGGCATGGGAGGAGAGGGGAGTAAGAGAGTAGAGTCAGCAGCCTTTCACTCCATTCTCCTATTCTCTAAAACTGTGTGGACTCTAGGTCCTGGTTGGTTAGGTTGGTTTACTCAGGCAAGCAAGCAGTTTCTTTGTCATGTGTACCATTTAAGGCACTCGTCATGCAATGCGTCATGGATACGCCATATCAGATCAGGAACATCAACTAAGATTAGCAACCCTCTCACTTGGTTCAGTTTTGAAAATGTAGTCCAAGTGTAACATATGGTTGATACCAACTTCAGTAATGCATCACAGATCATATTTATTAGTAATAATACATATATTATATATTCATAGTATTTATTAGATAGGATTTATTCTGTGCCATGTTAAATTTTTCAAGAAAGAGCATAATTTCCAAGTTTCGATCAAAATTCAGAAGAAAACTTTACTGGTGACTCCAGATTGGGAGGCTGTTCATGACGTCATGCTGATGTACAGTATTGGTGTTAAAAATCTCTAACAGTAAAAAGCACAGAAAATGAAAACTTTTGAAACAATACTTTGACAGCACAAATCTACCGAGCGGGAAGATAATCTTTGCCTAGCTAATATTCAGAATCTCCAATTTAGAATTTAATTATTTAAAACATCATTTTTTAGACAACAGAATGTCAAAATGTGTGTTTGAAGAAAAGGGCAAGACTCTGTTGAAAGAGCTAGGAGGTTGTAAACTAAATTACTTTCTGCCAAACATGGCAAAGCCTAAATCAAGACAACCTCAACCTAGCTATGAATCAGGGTTCCTACCTATCAAATTTTCAAGACTACCCCATGATATATTTTGAGAAATCATAGTCTGTATTGCAAATGTCATATTTTTTTATGTTCAATTTTTACGATTTGAGTTATTATTCCAAGTTTATTGTCCATTTGCTTGTCCATTGTCCCAAAAAATATTATCAACAAATTTCAATGACATTTCCTAAACAATATGCACATGTTCCATTGTCAATAACGTTTCCGGGCCTGGAAAAACACGTTTTTTGAATTCCCAGACTTTTACAGGTTTTCAATGACTGTAGGAAGCCTGATGAACGCAAGAGCTGGGTTGCAGAATGCAGGCTGCTCTAGACTAGGCCAGAGGCCAACAACATTGGTCCTGATTCAAATTAAATAGAGCTACAGTATTTGATTTCAATGTTAATGAATGCAATGGATCCGATCCAAGGCTGACCAAAGGAACAAGTGTGCATAGTGTTCCTTTACTGTCAAGCTGAACAAAAGCATGAGACTGGGAAAGAGGACGAATAAGAAACAGCCTAGATAGGCCTGGGAAGAGAGAGGGGTGGGGGTGGGGGTCTAGTCACTCATGAATACCCCCTCCCTGCTCTCCTTCCTTATTCCTGCTTTAACTGCAGGGAGGCACTTCCTTGCCAAAACATCAGCTTCCTGTGGTGGCGTCTCCAGTGGAAAAAGAGAAAAAAGTAAACCATACAAGGTTAAATGTGTGTACAGGGACAAGCAGGCACCCGCATGCTTGAGACAGAGCAGACACTGTCAAACCCTAAAATGTCATTTGCCAAAATATCCCTCAGCAACAAAATGCAAGCCTAGCAAAAAATCAGTCAAGCCGTCTTTTATTAAGCAGCCTTCAGTCATAAGCTATCGGGTTGATGCTTAATGGCACGCATCGTTTCTAGAAACAGACCTAGCCTACCCCCAGTCCTGGAAGCTTATCACAATCAACAGGATGGTAGTATATGTGGCAACAATAAATATTTTAACGTTTTTATCGTCAATAAAATGAAGGATCAGCACATTAAATACCCTGTTAAGTTGACTTGCATTCTCCAACATTCGAGCTTTAAGTGGCTAACAGTGTTCAAAATAGTAACAGATGGGCTGCTGAACACAGGTTGACTTTCTGGTAAATGAGCTCTTTGATCAACCACACATTACACAGCAAGAACATTGATAGCCGTTTCCCCTCTGAAACAAGCATTTAGTGTACTATGGTGCGTCTGTAAGTCAGCTTGCGCCATCCACTAAACATACACAGTGTGCTGAAGCGGTGTCATGCCATACACTGTTGGGAATTGAATGAATAATCAACACAGAGATGTAACTGGTACCATTCTTCTGGATGCACACAGTGGTAAGTTTGAATTTGTTTGGCATATTTGTCAAAACATCATAAAACGTGTCATCCTTCATACCTGACCAACCCCATCCTGTTCTATGGTCCTGGCCTACGCGTTTAGCTTGGAATTACATTTTCTTTCCTCCCCCTTGTTCAATGTCACATTGAGGCAAAGTTTCCGAGAAGTGGACAGTTTTCACTCAGTTATTTTTCAAAAGGCAATCCAAAGACCAGACTAGAGACAAGGAGGAATATTACATAAGACACATTTCCTGGACATCAATTTAAAGAGCAGGCTGTGAAATACTGATCTTTCCAAACTATTCCAGGAAAAGTTAGTTAAGATCTGTGGTAATCTTTGATAAAAGAAAGTGATTTCAAATTAATTGATTTGCCTGTCTGTCTGTCTGTGAGAGAGAGAGAGACAGAGAGAGACAGAGACAGAGACAGAGACAGAGACAGAGAGAGAGAGAGAGATCTACAGCTCTGTGTTTGAGCCCAGATCAAATCCCATTAGACTGGAATAAAGAAGACACGGACTAGTTGTAACATCAGCTCAATGTTGACCTACCTGTCAAGGGGCTGACAAACTGACATTGTTCTTGGCAACACCTACATTAGCAGCATCAGTGCTAACGTTAGCACTAGCACTGCCAGTAACGTGTCACACAAGCGTACACACTTGGCCAGCAAAAACTTTCAGACAAAGCCAAATACTTTCTGTAGCAAACAAACGTTACATGAGCTTGTTAGAAGCCATTAGCTGGAGCCAACCAAGTAGATAACCTAGCTGGTTAGCTCCAGCTATCCCGTCAAGCTAGCGGGGGCTTGCAGCAAGTTCACTTCCTGGTTGGCAATTTCGCATTCAAAATAAAAGCACCAAACTAGACCCTTAAAGAGACATCAAATTATGTTTACGATGAGCTGTAAACATAAATAAATTAAATCATAAATTCAACCTCGTATTCATCAATACACAGGATGATTTTACTACCTCTTTTGCCATTCTCACAAAAGCCCAATTAAACCGTAACAGACCTCCACCTTGATATCTAATGCCTGACATCAACCTTTAACATTTAGCATTAACCCAACCTTGACTTAACATCAATATAATATAACCTGCCTGTACGACACAACAACCTTGACAGAGAGAGAGAGAGAGAGAGAGAGACAGAGAGAGAGACAGAGACAGAGACAGAGAGAGAGACAGAGAGAGAGAGAGAGAGAGAACCCTATTTTGGCTAAGGTACATGGGGTTGGTGTTAGCCCTAGCCCTGGGTACAAACCCCTCTAAATATCAAATTCCAAGCACTAACTGCCTTTGTCTGCATTTGTCCACTTTACATATGCAGCTATAATTTCAGCAGACCACTTTCAGGGTACTTTTCACCCCAGTTGAAACTTTCAGCTCTGCTGGCTCTACCCTCAGTGATGAAATACCTAGGATTTAGGAGTAGTATGGGGCTGATTTTTTTCTTTTAGATGTTGAGATGACCAGATATATTGAGGAGAAATCCTGTCCTGAGACTCGGCATCACTCTGCATTGTGTAATGATAGCTCAGTTCAGTTCAGTTCAGTTTATTTAAAAAGGGACAGAGCATATTAATCAACAATAAAATGTAAATACACCAGGTTTAGCCAAAAGGCTAATTTCCACCCGTAGCTACGTAGCTAGCTACTAGGCTGATCATAAGGGATGAAGGGGCATGTCTGTGGAACTGGGGTGCACACCTCTGACTTGGTGTGCACCCCCCACCCCAGTTCCCTTGCTGTCCATCACTCACCTTGGCATTTTCTAAAGTATCTGCTGGGTGAAAACCGTCATTACTGTTTTTAAAAGCAAAAAAATTCTTTACCAAGTATCTGGTTGTTTGATAAATATATCAAAACCCTGAGTGAGAGAGAGCGAGTTAGGCTGCATTCACATAAGCATTTGTGATGATGTCCCATGTATTTCAATGAGACCTGCATGAAGATATCACAACTCAATTTGTCAAAAAAAACCAACTAGTTGCACTAGTTTGTGACTGAGTGGAGACAAACGTCAGCCACCAATGGACTTCATGAGGTTTCAAGACACACCAAACAAAGCAACCTCTTTCTATACAATCTATGGTTTCAACCAACACATACTTGAATGAGTTTGACAGATCCCAAATTTGTCATGTGAACCAAAATGCTTAAACAATATATGATCAGATAGTGTTGTCCATAAATAATGAATCTTCCTAAAGGGCAAACACCACTTGCAGAGGAATGCAGAAGACAGTCACATGTCCACACGTCCCCTGAACTCAACTCATGAGCTTATTCCTCACATTGGGACTTTTATTTTGAAAAACAACCCGTTTAGGCGTCCAAACGATTGCTGCTAGCTTACAGTTGTGCTCAAATCTGGTTTGAGGGTAAAAAACCCAAAACAAATAGTTGTCCAACGCTCGTTAAAATAAAAAAACATGCACAAACGGCTAACTTAACTTTAGACTTGCTGTATTTGATCCTTTTCTGTCCGTTAGTTTGGTTGTCACTAACCTATGGTCCAGTCAAGCTAACTGAGGCTAGCGGTCGGCTAACAATGTCACGTTAAACGAGCCAGCGACGAAAGAAGAGTGGCGTTGCTCTCATAAAACACCACATACCTGAGCTTCTCCTGTGTTTTCAGCTTCATACATCGTTAAAGGTCCGATGGAAATGCATCTGTGGTTAGCTAGTCTGTGGTTAGCTAGTCCCACAGCTTCGTGCAGCAGCATCGGATGTCAACTGTGTTGGGCAGCAGCCGGATCCTCTCTCGCCCTCCTCGGCCGGTTGCATCACCTCCTATATAAACACATCCACTGCTCTGTGTTTGGTCTTACTTTAGTTCTATATAGTGATATACATCTTTATGACACAATGTTTAGTTGTACATAGTTGATATAAATCTTTATGACAAAATGTTTAGTTGTATATAGTTGATACATCTTTATGCCAAAAATGTATAGTATGCATCTTAGTAAGTAGTAATCAAACTGATGGATGAAGATAGAACAAAAGGCATAAATCAATGCTTATGTGGCATTGTTTATATTGGTGGTTGTTTACCTTAAGACGAGACTGATAATGATCATTTTTATTTACCAACCATCACTTCCTGCACCCCCTTTCTTCTCCCAGCCCCCCTGATCTTCACCTCTTCCCTGATTCCCACAGGAAGAGGTTTATCAGATTTATCAGATCATACCATATTAGTTTCTGGTTATCTATGTTGTTTATTTTCAGCATATATGATGTGATTATGTCGATGCACATGTTGATGAATGGATTTGGACATATTAGCTGTCAGAGTAATATGGTTATAACGCCTTACTCACACTTACAACTGCTCTAGGACCTGGTGCTGTTTACAACCAACACTGCTCCCAGTAGACCACACACACCCCAAAACTGACAAACTCATGTGTGCAATATCAATATATACTACACTGTGCAATATCAATATTTCCTATGTGCAATCATGTGAATCCCCTGTACATATCACATCTTATTTGAGCCTGTTACTTATTTCTTATTTTCTTTATTTTTTAGTATTATATCTTGCTTTATTGATGCTTCTTGCTATCCCCTTTGCTGCTGTAACACTGCAAATGTCCTCACTGTGGGATTAATAAAGGATTTATCTATGCAGCCTACTTCTATGCATTTTGTTTAGGAGCTGGACTATTGTTCTTGGCTACTGTATTTACTTTTATTTTACTTTGGTGTCTTGTAAAAGTTGTTTATAACATTACCATAACTTGTCATTAACTTCCAGCTATGTATCAATAAAGTTATAGCCCCCGAATGCTTTTATCTCCTTGTTACGACTCCCGTAGGAAGAAAGCTCTCGGGCACATCAACACAATGCACAAGAATAATATCAACTTTTTATTTACATAAATCATACACAGTTGGTCATTGCTTGCACTGAGGAATAACTAAGACTCATTGCTTATACATTAATTTACATGAATCACAAGCATTTTATAGTTATGTCTGAATACTTTGTGAATGTTTTAGGGAAAAATAATGTTTTATTATGCAAGCACACATACTGTAATTTCACGGAGCCTTGAAAGTAATAAAAGGGCTACAAGCAGTGTAGGCCCCTAGACAGTAAAGCCTATTAATAACCCGGGAGACTTGGATGTGAGTGAATCCCTGTGCTAGGGTTCTACTAGGGAACATTTGGAATATTAAATAAGCACTATTTCCAGATGCTCTCAACACAGTCTTCTGACCCATGACGGCAGGACACTACAGAGAAGGAACGGAGTAAGCAATAATACAATCGCTTCATCCAAATAAACCAAAGGAAAGTCTAAAAAAAAAACTGTGAAATATGGACAAAAAGACTACTATGAAATTACAACAATACACTGCACAGTATACAGTACATTCCATGTGTGGAGGGTCTAGCCTGCTTGGTGTTCTCTCTGGGCAGCACAGATTCTTGGACCGATTGCCTTTCACTTCTATGTACCGCCTCCCAAAGAGCAATGACATCCAAGATGCCCGTTTGGTCGACACACCACCAGACGAACCTGTTAAACGAATACGGTTGATATACAAGTTGTATAGCAGGGGAAATACTCTTTAGGTCAACATGCCTGCATGTTGCGTGTTAACTACAGTTTCAGGTCTCATACTTTAAGCTCTGTACAAAAATTAAAGAGAGCGTGTAAACATTAGGTCAATGGAAATGTTCCTATTGGTCGTCAGCAGGGAAACATTGGCACAGGTGAGTTTTCAACCGAACAATCGAACATTTCGTTGAGGAAATGTACATATTGACATGAAGAAATATGTCCATCCATACATCCAACCATCCATAGCATTACATCTTACAAAATCCAGTAACATAACAGCAGAAATTCCCCTCTGAATATGGAGCTATATGCTCAGTGACAGCATGGGACAGCAAAATAACATTGAAAGTAAAGCAAAAAATCATGGTTGTCGAAACCAATTTTAAATTAAATAAAAACAGGACAAGGAATGATGTGTTTTGACTATATAGATTATATATAGGTTTCCTTCTACTGAGACAGCAGGTAAGCTTGTAAGTAAACAACACACATGCTCATTGCTTGTTGAAAAGAAATGGCTTTGGTCATGGTGGTGAAGTTTTCCAGTTTACAACGTGTTGTTGGCTCCCCCAGGTGGCCAGAGTGGGACCATCTCCTCAGTAGACCGGCCATGGCTGCCCGGCAGCATTCACCACATCCAACCGCACACATTCCTCTTCTGAACGGGACGTCAGCCATTTTTGGACAAATCCATGTTCCTGCTATACTTCGGTTGAGAAGCGAAGGCTTTGACGTTTGCTGTCGGGTGTTGGGATGCTCTCGAGCTGGAGGAAATACAGTAGGACTTGTACCTATGGAGAGATGAGGAGAGATCATCAGAACCACACACATGTAATCCTAGCATCCCTGTGAGGTCCACTGCATCTTCATCAATATCCTGACTCAGTTTGATGAAACTTACCTGAGACATGACTTCCAGTGACCAGCTGTCATTCATGGAGATTGGCTGAGTGGCATTGGCTGAGATTTTGCTGTCTTTCTCAGAGGGGCGGAGCAAAGTGGGGCCAAAAACTGTGGCCAGGTTGTGGAAGGACATCTTGTTGGCGCTCTCGTTTTCAGCCACCCTATGACAGCAGAGCGAGAAAGAACATTTCAACATCAACTTATGAATGCACACAAAGGTGGGGCTAAGCATATTCTCCATCATTGGTGAACCAAATCTAAACTGGCATGAAGTTAGCCACGTCAGCTCTAGCAACTCTCCTGTCAACAGACTGTAGAATGGTGAGAAACAAGAGTCACTGGTAGCAACTCTACCGATACACTGTAAAGCCTACTGACCTCTTCAGGTGGTCCAGCAGGAAGAGGAAGGTCACCAGATTGGGCTCGGGGAGAGACAGCAGTAGGTTGAGCATACAGCTCTCCTTGGCCACGCTGTCAGAGAGAGCTGCAAGGCAATGGGCAAGTGAATATGGTCATGTGACAACTGTAATCTTATTAAAATCGTCCTCCCGAGCACTGATGACGACTCAAAATAATGATCATTTAAAAAAAAAAAGAGGTGAACTGACCGATGCCTCCAGCAAAGTTCGGGTACAGGTCATCAGTGAAAAGAGGCTCCGGCAGCTCGCGGAAATACAGCTTCAGTGTTCCAGCAATAGCGTTCACGTCCATGTCCCTCATCATCAGAGACACGTCCTTGTTGTCTGCCAGTGAGATCAGAGAACAGTCACTACATGCGAAGCAAAGGGAGCTGAATGACACGCGTGAACAAAGGCACGAGTGACCTGTGCAGTGATGTAGTGAGTAAAAAGGTGGAGAGATTAAACGCTCCATTTGGTGATCCCCTTGAAGGGTAACTTCGGTATTTTTCCCATGGCCGTATGTCTACGTGACTGATGAGAACAAGAATTTTTGAAATTGGTCCAGTATTGAGCGAATGCGTAGCTGCTAGTGGTTAGCGCTTAGCTAATCCGTCTGTAATTTAACGCTTCGGGGCAAGTGCGTAGTCCCCTAAAAGCGTTTTTTTTTTTTGCCACTGACAGGCTCCGATTGTTGTTATAAGTGTCTGACAGGATCCCGACAGAGAAAACATTTTTTCTCTCGTGAGGAGTGAGACCTCTTGTTGCAGCTAGACCTTTGTTGGAGAGGGACTTGCTGTTGTTGTGGCTATTTGTGCTACAAGTGGATGCTAACACAATAACAACAGACCGGATCAAGCGAAAGGTAAAGAAAAGCATTTTATTTCTCTATTGGGATCCTGTCGGACACTTATAACAATCGGAGCCTGTCAGTGGCAAAAAACAAAACAAACTTTTAGAGGACTACGCACTTGCCCCGAATCGTTAAATTGCAGACGGATTAGCTAAGCTAGGCGCTATCCGCTAGCAGGTCAATACTGGAGCAATTTCAAAAATTCTTGTCATGTGGACATGGGAAAATAGGGTCCAGGTTGAAAAATACCGAAGTTACCCTTTAAGGAAAGCAACCACTAATATAAACAATCCATTATACTTTACTTTTCTCCCTTAAAAGACTCATAACTTACATACAGTAAGTTTGGTACTACTATTCTGTGATAGGCTGTTAAGGAGTGACACATCTATCCATTTATTTAGTATGGGGAGGACGTTTCGATGGAGGGGAACTCACTGGAATCGAAAGCAGCCTTCAGAGCCTGGATGTCTGTGGCCACGCCGGACACTCTGTAGATTCCCACCTCCTCCATTCCTCGTCGCTCGATCTCCTCCACACACTGTCTCACAATCAGGGGCACCTTGGAGCGCTCTCGCCTGCCAAGCACAAACACCACGGTGGCGACGACATGGGTGTTATTAGTGCTAGTGTTTCTCAAAATGAACACCATGTTTACAGTAGTAGAGGCCGTTAGAAGCTGCCAACCTTCTTGGTGATGGTCTGATTCTCAACCTTTTTTCTTATCAAGGACCGCAAATTGACTCCACATTTGGGCCACGGACCCTATTTGATGAGATTTTTTCTCTCAGACTCAAATCTGAGAATATTTTCATTGTTAGATATGATTTAGTCCAGAACCTCAGTGACTGTCTGTATTGTAGGTAGAGAGAAAACAGAGAAACTATGATCATTCTTCTACATTCTCTGATTGTGTTAACTTCTTGTAAATGAAATATTGCTGAAGTTTAACAATTCATCAGTTTGCTGGAAGGCCCTCAAGGACCTCTGGTGGTCCCCGGACCCCACGTTGAGAACCAGTGTTTACTGTAATTATACTAATATCTCAAAATGAAAGTGGTAATTATTTATTGGTGTTTAACATGGGTTCCCTGTTTCCCAGGGGAAACGGGGCTGCAGCTTTGCATTTGAAGTTTGGTATTTGAAGTTGACAGAGTTTATGAATGTATGGGATAGAATTTCACTATCATATAAATAATGTCGGCAAGTGATTACAATCTCTAACCTTTGTACTTTTAGACTAAAGCAAACTAAGAAACTTCTAATCCACAGTACTGCATCTTAAGCATTATGAAGGATCATTTCTCATAAGGATCTTGTGTTATTTGACACAAAAAAACAAACAGCGAGACATGTCTGGATCTCTTTCATGTTTTTAGAAGGAAGGAGTGGGAAGTCTCCAGTGTCTTAAAGCGAACACTTGACAGATCTTGACTTGTGACGTATTAAATATCGCCGAGGCTCAGAGGACGTATCAACAACTCACTTAGTTACCACGTGGATTTTCACCCCAAACACGCCAGATTGTTTCCGCGAGGGCATCCGCTTCAGACTGAACTCTCTGCTGGTGAACTTCACGGACAGCTTCACCTCGATCTGAAACAGAGTGAAGAAGGACAAAGCCGTCATCAGAGCCGTACGCTTGGATGTGAATGCCAGGTTGTATTCATTCATCACGTCTGTGCCGGTACAACCCACCCCATTCATGGTGATGACGGTCCGCTGCCAGTCTTTATTTTGTAGTGTCTGGGGATCCAGCTGGAAAACATGAAAGTGGGGTAGCTGTTATGTTTTTGGTTGGAGTCAATTCACTTTGAATTCATTCAGCCCAGGAAAAGGATTTGCTTCATAATTCAAAACTAGGAAATCCTTTGCCATGAAATGATTCTGATACCCAAATGTCAAGAGAAAGCACTATGATCATACTTTCAAGCACACCATCATTAATGGACAGATTTAGGCTCTCAACCCAGTAAGGTTCATTTCTCCATCCAACGCCATCAAGTAAGCATGACTATTACATTTCAATAACCTTCACTCACCCTTTCGTAAACCCCATATGACCAGGTAGCATCAAACCAGGCGCTGATCTATTTGAGTCATCTGACTAATACCAGGCTGCCAGCCTTTATTTACTGTGATCAGGCATGAGTACTGTGATAACACGTCCCCACCGCTAAGCGTTCTGCTGGTCCAGCATGGCAGAAGAAACCAGATAATCCTTTGTTCAGCGAGAACATAACACTAAAAATACACAAGACAAACCTCAAGACGAACATGATTTAAACACCTCCACGTCTTTACCTTGGGTTTGAGCAGAGCGCTGCGAACTCTGCCCCACACACTGACCCCTGTGCTCGGGGCTTTGCTGGGAGTGGTGATCCCCTCTTCCTCCAGACCGCTGCTGGTCTGATCCAGGTCTTCCTCACTGGGACAACTCTCCGTCATCCTGACACACCTGAGCCTCTCTCAACAACCTGTCTCTCAAACGTCCCTTTCACTCGCTAATGGAAACTAGAGGAAGAAACCAGAGCTTCTCTCCAGATAAGACACCCCTCTCTTCTCAATCATTAAACTAAAGAGAGCAGCGGATCCCTCTTCCCTCTGAATGCCGTCATTTATCATATTGCCTTTAAGTGGTGTGGTCCAGTTGAATCCTCACAAAAGTTTCGGTGTCTTTGGCTCCTTTCCTTCCAGCTTGAATCAGAAACAGAACCAAGCCTGCTGACCACGCTGCCTCGGTGTTGTTCTACTCCCCAGATGGATTTGTGGATTAACTCCTGGGAATCCTCTGCTACCCTCATTACCAACACGCTCACGCCTACCGCTGCTCGCTGTGATGACGATGACAGGGCTCACTGGCATTATAGCGTCTCAGGTAGCTTACCCAGGATCCTCTGGGGGAAATTATTGATTACAGTGTTAATTTTGGCAGCTATTTTAGATTTATTCTTAGTCTTTAGATGAAAATGCTTAATAGTTTTAGTAACGTTTTAGTCGTTTTTATCCTTCATAGTTTTAGTCGACAAAAACTCAAAATGTTTTAGTCCAGTTTTAGTCGACAAAAAGTCATTACATTTAAGTTAACTTTTAGTCATTACATTTAGTCAAAATGTTTTCTTTCTTTAAACTAACTCAATCAGGTTAATACAGGAATCGGAGATTGGAATCAAGGTGACAGTATCAAGTGTTGAAATTCGTAAAGCAACGACCTGACCCACAAACCGTCAACTTTATGCATTAGTACAATTGTCAGGACTGAGACAATCTGCACACGCCCCCTCCACCAATTCAACCAATCACAGGGATGCATTGCTTTTGACAGACAGACTAGACGCACAATCAGGGGAAATATCCTGCATTTTCAATGTCCGATAGCCACCACTAACATTTTAGTCTCGTCTCGTAAACGAAAACAAAACATACATTTCGTCATAGTTTTTATTATCAAAGTTCTATTTTTAGCTCATCAACGTCTTGTCTCCACTTTGGCATTTAATTCCATCAGACCACCAACACATTGTCCAAAGATTATTCCTCCAATTAGATTACATTTCCCACACATCTGGTCTGACCCAGGGCTGAAGGTCAACACCCACTAATCCTTGTATGAATGAAACAAAGATTGTTTATTTTGTAGTATTTGTTAAAGCACCAATGTTTTCTTGGATATTATCGATTGTGGATACACAAGACTTTCAATCGGTTTCCAAATGTCTTCAAACCAATTCTGTAAATATCAACGAAGCCAGCAGAGGCAAAAATGATACCACAGGTGGCGCCAAACTCTGGACAGGGCCTCTAATACCCAACAGGTGTCTCTACCCCAGGCGATTCGCTGCTGGAACAACATGACCAGTCTCTGACCGAGGGCGGCGGTGCACACATGGTCCTTTTCTCTAAGACTCAATGGTGTTTTGAGCCACCTGTCCAGTGGGGAAATCTCTTCACTGGTTGATCAAAGAAGTTTCTCTCTCTCTTTCTCTCTCTCTCCTCCCTTACTCTGTCATAGTTTGGATCAGTGCCAGGGTCTAGATTTGGGCAGCCTGTGTCCCTCCAAAACTCTAATCCTCCCTCTGTCACAACACTATCAGCAGTCAGTGGTGACTCACCAGCACAAGGCAGGATTATCCAAAAAATGTATAGCAGTTGGTGGTGCGGGTATGTCATACTCTCCACTGTGGAACTATGGGGAATTAATATAGAGAGTATAGAATTTTTTTTTTTTGCTGTGATGGTGGACATCCAGCAAAGAGCACGTTGCATAACTGTCTAGGAAGTGACAAAGAACCCTAAGGTAACATCTAAGGATCTGCAGGCATCTCTTGAACTTTCTAACATCTGTGTCCATGGGTCCACGATAAGAAACACACTAAACTAGAGTGGTGTTGATGGGAGGATACCAAGGAGGAAACCACTGCTCTCCACAAAAAAAACATTGCTGCTTGTCTCAAGTTTGTCAAAGAACCCTGATGTTCCACGAAGCTACTGGAACAATGCCGATGATGAGAACATTTTGACGTGAGTAAAATTTGTCTGGAGGAGAGAAAAAACTGCATACCAACAGCACAACCTCATCCCAACCATGAAGCATGGTGGAGGGAGCATCACGGTTTGGTGCGTTGCTGCCTCATGGCCTGGACGGCTTCATTGAAATTGTATCAAGAAATTCTCCAGGAGGATATCAGGGTAACAGTCTGTGATCTAAAGCTTAACAGAAGTTGAGTCATTGTCCCCCAGCAGCATGACAATGAGTCCTGAGCTTAACCCTGTTGAAATGTTGTGGTATGACGTTCACACAAGACATCCCAAAAATATCAATGAACTGAAAGAGTTCTGTAAGGAGGAATGGTCCAGAACACCTCCTAAGCGTTGTGCAGGTCTGATCAGAACTACTGTACAGGAAACGTTTGGTTGATGTTGTTGCTTCATGACCCAGATGAAGATCAAACCACAATTAGGAGCCACTTATACAGGAATGCAGGTCCTTCAAAATGGTTCTAACAATTGTAGGAGGTTGAGTGACCTCAGGAACAACAGGACAATAAAATGAGTCCCAGGACATTTAGACAGTTGTGTTGTGTCTGTGGTGTGAGCAAGGTCTGCATCACCTGTCCTTACCTTTATCTGTCCTTTGGCCATGATCCTGTCTGTGTGCTCTCCATCCTCTTTGCTCTGCTTGGTTTTGTTGCAGCACTTCTCATAGCAGAGCAGCCTCATATTCTGAGAGCCCTCCAGCTCAATCTCAAACTCCTTGCGCATGGAAACAGATCAAAGGGATGTTAGTAAGAGAGGTTGCAGCCCAGTGCATGACTTGGTAACCTTTATTTATTCAGGGAAGGGTTTTCTGAATATGCATACACTACACTGCACAGTACAAACCGTCGTCTACTGAGGGCAACTAAACATCTCATTCACTTTCTCCACGAAGCTTTACACTCTCACCTCATTCCAGTTGGGCTCCATCGAGTCTCTGTACACGCGTGTTTTGGCTTTGTTAACAAAGTAGCCGAAGGAGTCCACCTCCAGATTGCAGTACAGATCTAGTGGGCAGAAGCAGGAGTAGTTACATGTGGAACAGTTGAATTACAATGATAAACATGAACCTAAAGCTAAGGCTGCACATCAATCGACTGGTTGAGAAATGGTCATATGGTGACCGACTGGATAAGGCCTCTGACTGGAACCACACCAACCTTCTCTCCAGTGTCATTCCTAGCAGTGTTCATTTTGACAGCTATTTTAGCTGATTTATTCTTAGTCTTTAGATGGAAATGCTTAATAGTTTTAGTCACATTTTAGTCATTTTTATCCTTCACAATTTTAGTCTAGTTTTAGTCGACGAAAACTCAAAATGTTTTAGTCCAGTTTTAGTCGACGAAAAGTCATTACATTTAAGTCACATTACTTTTAGTCAAAATGTTTTCTCTCTTTAAATTAATTCAATCAGGTTAATACAGGAATCGAAAATTGGAATCAAGGTGACAGTATCAAGTGTTGAAATTCGTAAAGCAACGACCTGACCCGCAAACTGCCAACTTAATGCAGTAGTACAATTGTTAGGACTGAGACAATCTGCACACGCCCCCTCCACCAATTCAACCAATCACAGGGCTGCATTGCTTTTGACAGACAGACTAGACGCACAATTGGGGGAAAATATCCTGCATTTTCAATGTCCGATAGCCACCACTAACATTTTAGTCCCATCTTGTCTGGTTAACGAAAACAAAACATACATTTCGTTATGGTTTTTGTTATGAAAGCTCTATTTTTAGCT